>JBBPSV010000954.1:0-12164 GCA_038093795.1 Retiboletus fuscus
CAAACATTGTATCACAATTGTTGCAAACAGTAATGCATTCGCCATGTCAATGATTGCTCAATTCACTGAGAACCCCAGATTACCACATTGGGAAGCGCTCAAATGTGTCTACTGCTACCTAATCGGCATGAAAACATGGTCACTAACTTTTGAGATGCAGACAAAAAGCCTTGAGGGCTATGCCAACGCAGATGGCACATCCCAGGAACACCAGCATGCCATATCCAGCTATGCATTCCTTATCAATGGCAGCGCAATCTCGTGGAGCTCATGCAAACAAGAGCTCATCATGCTCTCAATGACTGAGGCCAAGTATGTTGTGTCCACCCATGCTGCCAAGGAAGCCCTCTGGCTCTGTTGTCTCATCAGCAAAGTTTTCCAGCCACTCCGCAACCCGATCACTCTTTTCAATGACAATCAGTCTGCTATCACGCTTACCAAAGATGGTAATTATCATGCTCGTACTAAACACATTGATATTAGATATCACTTCATTTGTTTCTCTATTTCGAAAGGTTCCATTTGTTTACTCTACTGTCCTACTGATAGCATGGTAGCCGATACCCTCACCAAAGCACTCCCTTCTGCTAAGGCAAAGCATTTTGCTTCTGAGCTTGGACTCCATTCCATTTGAGGGGGAGTGTTGGAATTTATACGTGTGTAGTCCATATTTAGTAGCTTACCTAATCATGTTCTTTATTTTCTCGTTCGCATGCAGACTGTGTTACGCTTGGCCCGGGTAGGGTCGAGCGTAGACTCAAGGGGAGTTCTGGGACTAAGGGAGTACCAGCATTCTGGACGCTACGGTACGACTAAGAACCTTTGGGCGAGGTATCTGCTCACGAAGAGCACGCTCAGTGTCAAAGGATACGATGAGTCCGAAGAGGACGAGTCTTATCCCAGTCTTGGGAGATCGAGCGTAGGAGTTATCTCAAGAATATGATTGAGTAGCTCTAGCTTAAGGAGTACAAGCGCAGAGTCTACGGTTTATATACGCGAGTCATAGAGGGTCATGGAAGCCCGTGGAAGAGGCGGGTAAACGAGGGATGAAAGGAGATGTGACTCGGGGAAGTGTAGAGACTTGGGATGAGTCGAAGCGAGTCACATCCGCTGTGGATCTGTCGATCGGTGTCGATCAGAAGCAGCTGTCTATCAAAGATTATCATGAAACGAAGAAGTAGCCAGATCGGCCCAAAGCGACAATGACAGCGGGGTCATTAGTCGGAAATGAAAAAGAGATACGGTCCGTGGGAATATCAACCTACGTGCCGTACGGGAGTAGTCTGGGTAGCGCCAGACGGGATGGATAGCGATCCATTGAGACTAAGCTAAGTAAAAGAAAAGAAAGAAATAAACGGGACCAGGTCAACTCGTAACATTACCCCCTTCTTACGCTCCTCAATGCCACTTGAGGATACCTAGAGGTTGATGTAGCCCCCGTTGGGGGAACCGGTGACGTTGGTGTAGGCCGTGTCATCCCACACGTCATCTGTAAAATCGAGCTCCGGTTCGTCCTGGATCCGGGACACAAGCGGGCGAGGTCGCGGACGGTGCGACCTTTGCGACAAGCGTGAGGAGCTAGAGGATTGGGAGGATGAGGACGGGGTAGCTGGGCGGGGACGACGACGGAGCAGGCACTGGTTCTGAATGTGTCTGGGGCGCATGCGAAGACAAAACAGGCACTTGTATTCTGGGCAGTCAATGCGCCAGTGTCCAAGGCGGTGACAGTGAAAGCAGGAGGCATTATACAGGGGGTGGTCAGGGCTAAGGCTGATCTCACCTTCGTTCATGAGATGGACTCGTTTGAGCCAGTCGATGAGGTTAACCTCGCTAGGTGATAACGGGGAGGACGACACAGACGGCGTCGGAGCGGGAGGCTCAGCGGGCAAGGGAACTAGGATTGACTCGACGGGGAGAGTGGGTCGAACGGGGGGAAGGGGGAGACCAGCCTTTGCAAGGTCCTGTGAGTAACGTTCAATGTCTGCGACGAAGTCAAGCATGTCAAGCTGATGCATGGCGGACAAGAGGTATGAGTGGATGTGGTGGGCTACAAGGCGAAGCTGAGTGGAGAAGAATTCTGACTGGGCATTGGCGGAGGTAAAGGAAGCGATAGGGTCGAGACGAGAGACCTGTAAAAAGGCTAAGTACAAAGATTCGAGGGGGGAATCTACATCTAAATGGGCCTGCATGGTGGCAGCCAACCAGGAGTCTCTGAGGCGGGTCTGGAGGAGTTGCCCGGACTCACATGACAGCGGGTCGGATCGGAGGGTATAAGCGAAGCGAGGTACATTGACAGATAGGATAGTCTTGGGTTTCTCTTCCTCTTCGAGGACAGAGGGCCAAGGGAGCGGTGTGGTATTCCACCCGGGAGTGGCTTCTGTGCTAATACAGTCATCGGCGAGGACCATAGGGGGATGAATAGTGGGAACGGAGAGTTCCCGAGCCAGTGGGGAAGAGTCATTGACTCCCTCGAGGGGTGGGAGAGCGGAGTCGGTGAACGTAACAGAAGACTCAGTGATGGATGACTCGGTAGAAGGGGAGTAGGACATGTTGGAAGAGTATAAAGGTCGTTTAGAGCTCGGTTGGTGATGCTCACATAGAGACCAGTGCGTAGAGTTCTAAGGAGGGAAGACCTTAGGGTGAAGCTTCTTATAGCTTCGGAGGATTGCTTGGGCATGTTTGAATTCCCGTTCCAGAGAGGCGGTAAAGCTGTGCCAACGGACGAGGAATTGTCAGTTGACAGCGGAACCCCGGTGTCGTATGATTTTCTCGATTTCATATTGTTCCTTGCCATCGATAAGGTCAGGCGGGGGTGATGGGAAGTTGGGGCCGTGCACGGAATTCTCCTTATAGGGGGTGAGGAGCGAGGCGTGGAAGACCGGATGTATTTTCCACGTCTTGGGGAGGCGGAGTTGGTACGTGATCGGGGACAGTACCTTGACAATGGTGAAAGGTCCTTCACGTTTTGGGGCAAATTTCGGGTGAGTCAGGTTACGTTTCAAATTTCTGGCCTCAAGCCAGACCTGATCACCTTTTTCAAACGGGGTGAAATTCTTCTTGTTTCTAGAAGCCATGACTTGCCTAGCTAGTTTGTGCGCAGCAAGGGCTTCTTGACGAGCGGCGGTGAGTTCCTTGATTCGATCTTCCATAGCGGGGAGATCCGTGAGTGGGAGGACAGTGGGGACCGGAGTAGGTTCATATCCCATCATTAGGTAAAACGGGGATTTGCTGGTGACGGAATGGGGGTGGTGATTGTGAGCGAATTCGGCGTGGATCAGCCGATCAGCCCATGTAGTCAGGTTGTTCCCTGCAAAGATCCGGAGGTAAGTCTCAAGTTCTTGATTGATCCGTTCCGTTTCCCCATCAGTCTGGGGGTGATACGCAGTAGATAACGCAAGGGAACATCCAAGAAGCCTACCGAGTTCTTTGGTGAAGTGAGAAGCAAATTGGGGCCCTCGATCAGAGATGATCTTTTCGTAAAGGCCAAATCGGGGATAGATCTTTTTGAAATAGAGGGTGGCAACATCCTCCGCAGTGGCAGTTTTGGTAGTGGGGCAGAAAATAGCCCCCTTCGAAGACGCGTAGTCAGCCCAGACTACAACAGCCGTGAAACCGTGGGACTTGGGGAGATCCGTGATCATGTCACACGAGATCTGCTGAAAAGGACGAGTTGCGGTGGACCTGTTGGGCGTGAAAGGAGGGGTCATGGGGTGGGTATTGACCTTGTGCTGTTGGCATAAGGCACAACCCTTGACATACTTGTGAACGTACTGGGCCAAACCAGGCCACCAGAACTCACTCGCAACGAGCTGTTGAGTTTTAAGAAAACCTGGGTGTCCAGCAGACTCGTGGTCATGGCAGCGCTGCAGAATAGACTTACGCAGTCCGTTGACCGGGGGAATGTAGACGCGTCCTTGGTAGGTTAGGACGCCATCATGGAGTTGCCAGTTGCTGAGGCGGGAGCGGAAGGCAGGTGGGATAGAGCTGTCAAAGGCCTGTAGGGTTTGCAGGTACAAGGGATCGTCCTTCGACGTAGTCTTAATGTGATTCCGGAGGGCGGAGTCAATGAGGTGGACGAAGATGGAGTCCGGGAGGAGGACTGTTTGCGTGTTGTCCAGTGTGTGAGCGAGGAAGTCTGGACGGTGGGATAGGGCGTCCGGACCGGCAAGGAGGGATCCGGGGATGTGGATCATCTTGTAGTCAAAGTCCGCGAGATCTAGGAGCCAGCGGGCTTGTCTACGATTGAGATTCTGGGGGGCACGGAAGTAAGTAAGGTTCTTGTGGTCAGTGAAGACCTGTACTGGTGCAGAGGAACCATGAAGGAGATGACGCCAAGACTTCAAGGCCCGTATGATGGCGAGAAGCTCTCGGTCATGAATGTTGTAGTTTCATTCTGTGGGGGAGAACGATTGGGATAGGTAAGAGCAGGGGTGCCAAGCACCATTCTCATCTGTCTGGAGGAGAATACTGCCCATGGCCACGCCAGAAGCATCGGTTGTGATGGCGAATGGCGCGCTTGGGTCAGGGAGTCGGAGTACGGGTTTGGAGAGGAAGAGCTCCTTCAAATGAAGGAATGCAGCCTCCTGCGGTGCATCCCAATGCCAAGGTTGGGTTTTCTTTGTAAGGTCGATGAGTGGACAGGCAATGGTGGAATAATCCGGGATGAATTGCCGATAATAGTTGGCGAATCCAAGAAAAGATTGGACTTCTTTGACGGAGGTTGGGAAGGGCCAGGAGGTGATTCCATCGAGCTTGACAGGGTCCATGGCGAGCTTCCCGGGAGACAGGATCATGCCGAGGTAGTCAACCTGATCCGTAGCGAAGGAGCACTTTGACAGGCGTAGGTGGAGGTCGAGTTCTTCCATCTGTTGGAGAACTCTTTTAGTCCATTCCATGTGGATCTGTTCGTCAGGTGAAAAGATAAGAAGGTCGTCCATATAGATGATGAGCCAGCCTTCTGAGATCATGTCCCTGAATGAATCGTTCATGAAATGTTGGAACGTGGCGGGGGAGTTGGTCATGCCAAAGAACATGACCATGGGTTCGAAGAGGCCCTTGTGGGTGAGGAAGGCGCCTTTCCATTGGTGTCCTTCCTTGATGTGGACGTTGTTGTAACCCCACCGGACGTCGAACTTAGTGAAGACCTTTGCGTCTTGCACTTTGTTGATGAGGTCGTCGATCCGGGGTAAGGGGTATGCATCTCGGATGGTCTGGTCATTAAGCTTCCGGTAATCCATGCAGGGGCGAAGCTTCGGGTTGCCGTTGGCATTGAGTTCTTTCTTCTGGACAAAGAAGAAAGGGGATGCCTGGGGGGAGTTCGAGGGACGGATGGCACCGGACCGGAGGTTCTCTTCTAGGAAGGCTTCGGTGGCTTCGCGTTCTTGCGGCGATAGCGGATATAATTTGCCGATCTTGGGTTCGAAGCCTTCTTTGAGGTTGATCTCGTGGTCGTAAGTCCGTTCCAGTGGGAGCTGTCCGATTGGTCGTTCTTCAAACACCTTTCGGAACTGCTCGTACTCCGCTGGGAGGATGACCTCAGGTTTCTTGTTGAATTCTGCTTGCGCGAGCTGCATAGTGGAGGTAATCTTGGCGATGACTGGAGAACCTAGAGGGTAAAATCGCGATCCACACCGCTGGATTCGGCCGATTCTGTAATGATCATGAGCTCTCTGGCAGAACTCATTCTCTGTTTCTTCGTCGAGATATTCGTAGAGGCGGGCATGGTCAACGCAGTTGACCTTGACTTGGCGTGGTGGGGTCCAGTCAAAGCTGGGTCTTTTGAATCGGTCGCTATGCTCGGAGGTAGCGACGTTGTGTTCCTGAAAAAGAACCTTGGATTGGTTGCAGGATTCTGGGATGTCAATCGTCTGTCTAGCCCAGTCGATCGTGGGGTTGGTGGAGCACAGCCAGGGGAGTCTGAGGATGACGTTCTCACTTCCACAGGACATGACATGGAAAAGAACTTTCTGGGTAATCCCTCCGGTGTTAGCGTAGAGGGTACAGGTGAAGCAGATGGCTCCGTGGGAGTTACTGGATTGGTCGACGTTCCGAACTGGGATAGGTTTCAGTAGTCGGGTAGTGGGGATCTTGTGTTTTCGCACGAAGCCCCAGTCGATGCAAGAAATATCAGCGCCACTGTCGATCAGGGCGCGAGTGTCAATGGCTTGGAGAGAGTGCACAGGTACGATAAGCTGAACTGGGATCTGCATAGATTTGCGCGTCTCAGATACTAGTACATTGGCACACCTAGGAGGAGTCCACGTTGACGGGGTCCTCCGTTCTAAAAATCCTTGTGGAAGAAGGAGATTCTAGCTACTGACTCGGCTTCATCATCATCGTCTTCGCAGTCAGCTAGCTCAGGAGGATCATCCTTCTTCACCTTTCGAGTCTTCTTGGGGTTCTTGGGCGAGTCGTAGACCTTGCACTCTTTTGCCATATGGCCGGTCTGGCGGCATTGGAGGCATCGGCCTTCCTTGAGACACTTCTGCCGTTCGGCTTCCGTGAGCTTAGGCGGGAGGTGGACAGTGTCAACGTCCATGGCATCAGGGTCCTTCTCTTCCTTCTTGGAGTAAGTCGGCACGTACGAAGTACCGGGTTTCTTGTGTTGCTGCACGATCCCTCGGGCTCGGCGGCAGTGGGAGTCAAAGAGGGCCACCTTCTTATACCAGTCGGCGACTTTAGTGGGGGGTTTCTCCATCCGGAGAACGTCAAACATTAGTTCCTCGGGTATACCTGCAGAGTAATAGGAGACTAAGACCAAATCATCGGTCACTCCGGCAGCGGATACCTTGGACCTGAACTGGGCGGTGTAATTAGCTAGGGAAGGGGAAAATTCACCCTTCTTTCCAGGGATCATGCGCTTGGTGGTGAGCCAGGTGAGTGCATTGGTGACCGATTCTGAATGGGAGAATACGGCTTCGAAGTCTGAGACAAAGTCGGACCACTTCCCAAGTGAGAAGCCTCCGCCGGAGATCTTGGATTCTCGGAAGGTATCGGCCCAAGTAGAAGCCATACCCTTCTTCATGAAAGAGAGTGCATAGGCAATTCGCCTAGCATCGTCATTGTAGATTTCTGTGTTGATCGAGAGGTACAACTGTACCGAGCGAAGCCAGGGCTTCGCCTTCGTGAGGTTTCCGTTGAAGTCCTCAGGGACTCCGAGGCGGATTTCTGTGGGTTTGGTTCCCATGACGGGAGTCTGAGGCTGGGGCTGAGGGGCTGGGGGTGCCGTTGCTGGGAAAATGTGACCGCATTGAGCGATCGGTGTTGGTGACGGCGGGGTGGGGCTACGAGGGATAACTGCTCCAGCTGAAAGCTGGTGGGACAGTAGTCTAGAGAGTTCTTGTGATTCTGCTTCCTCGGCGGGAGAGCATAGCTCGAGGTCTAGGTCGGGGTTATCAGAGCCTTCAGTAGGGGCTTCTGAGTCCAATGTTTCTGAGGCTGAGGACTCGGGGTCCGGTGACTCTGTGGCTCTCCACGAGGTGGAGATCGGTGGCGGTCGGGCTGAGGAGGAGGGCCTACTCGATGGTAGCCACGACGTGGTAAGCTAGAGCTTTTGTTACGCTTGGCCCAGGTAGGGTCGAGCGTAGACTCAAGGGGAGTTCTGGGACTAAGGGAGTACCAGCATTCTGGACGCTACGGTACGACTAAGAACCTTTGGGCGAGGTATCTGCTCATGAAGAGCACGCTCAGCATCAAAGGATACGATGAGTCCGAAGAGAACGAGTCTTATTCCGGTCTTGGGAGATCGAGCGTAGGAGTTATCTCAAGAATATGATTGAGTAGCTCTAGCTTAAGGAGTACAAGCGCAGAGTCTACGGTTTATATACGCGAGTCATAGAGGGTCATGGAAGCCCGTGGAAGAGGCGGGTAAACGAGGGATGAAAGGAGATGTGACTCGGGGAAGCGTAGAGACTCGGGATGAGTCGAAGCGAGTCACATCCACTGCAGATCTGTTGATCGGTGTCGATCAGAAGCAGCTGTCTATCAAAGATTATCATGAAACAAAGAAGTAGCCAGATCGGCCCAAAGCGACAATGACAGCAGGGTCATTAGTCGGAAATGAAAAAGAGATACGGTCCGTGGGAATATCAACCTACGTGCCGTATGGGAGTAGTCTGGGTAGCGCCAGACGGGATGGATAGCGATCCATCGAGACTAAGCTAAGTAAAAGAAAAGAAAGAAATAAACGGGACCAGGTCAACTCGTAACAGACTGCTACCTCAGTTGACTCACTACGTCTTCTGAGGTAAGATATCTGTTACACACTCATTATTACCTTTACTTACTCTACTGTAGACTTATTCTCGTCTACAGGTAATATAGTTGACTCACTATGTCTCCTGAGACTTATTCTCGTCTACAAGAGTATGAATAAATGGCCATCAGGATGATTTTCCTTCCTAGCCTTGTCTGGCTAGTGCCCCTGGCATACTGGAGACTTCCCTAGGCCATTTTGGGAAGCAATTTTCTTAGAGAACATATTAGGAGAGGTGTATTATTTTATTAAGAAGCAAAGATGGATTTTATGGTAATCATGGGAAAATACATAAACATGGATAGTAGGGTTTATATATGCTGTCTGACATTCACTTACATAAATGTGACATAATAGAACCCTTACCACATGTATGTAATCATATTACAGCATGCTAGGATCCAATATATGTAATCAAAACTCAAAGTCAAATCACTGTCCACATGAGTTGTCACTTTGAAATGGGTGCCATGTCATCAGATCTGATCCAAACCTTTTGACCCTTGCACCAATAGAAAGCCAAGAGTATATACTACATTTCATACACTCATAGTTAGCTTTTTGGTTAGGAGGTCATTGAGGATCATTGGCTTTAGTGCAAAACATGCAAACATGCAGACAGTTTTTTGAGCCACTGTAAGATGCAAGTGCTATGGTTTAAATAGGCAAGCCAAACAAGGACTATGTAAGCATAAAGAATATGAGTGAATGAGAGAGAACAAGTATGAGTAATACAAGAAATTGTACCATCAAATGTGATGGAACATCATAGAATAAGTATGAGTAATACATACAGGAAAAGAACTCATCAAGTGGGGCTCAAACAGCAAGATGAGTGAATTGAGGTGTGACATAGGTGAGTGAAGAGGAAGAAAACATAACACTAGTGGCCTTTTTGGTCGCTTGGATGATGCTATTGTTACTATCTTCAAACACAAAGGCATAGACAGTATCCTCTACTGGGCAGACAACTTCACCTTCTTCTGTTCTCCTTTGGTAAGTGCTCCACTTCCCTCCCTCCTTCTCTCACTTTCCTCTCCTTTTAGCTCCCTTCTTCCTCTGAACCTTAATCTTACTCCTTCAATGAATCATTAATTTTCAACATTGCCAACAAACTAGGCTGGCTATGGTCCATCAGCAAGCACATACCTTTCACCTTCCATTTTCCTTACCTTGGCTTCAATTGGAACCTCACTCACAAAACAGTCTCAATCCCACTCAAAAAATGCTCAAAATATTTAGCTTGTCTTGAACCATGGACTGCAGGCTCTTCCATTTCTCTAAAAGACTGCCAAGGTATTCTGGGCTGTCTATAACATTGTACTCTTGTCATTTCTGAAGGCTGCTCCCATCTTCCTTCTCTCTACCACTTCTTGTCTTCCTTTAAACATTTATCAAACTTGTTCATCAAACACCATATTCCCTCCTCTACACTTGAAGACATTTCTTGGTGGTGTACCACTCTCAGTGCTGACTGGTGTGGCACTTCTATTTCCTGCCCTCCAGATCCCCTCTCCAACTCTATTTTTGTTGATGCATCCTCCTCATTCAGCATTGGCTTCATCCTAGACAGTAGATGGCTAGCATGAAAACTTCTAGATGGCTGGAATCATGAAGATTGGGATATTGGCCAGGTAGAAATGGTTGCCATCAATCTTGGACTTTGCACTCTCATTCATGCTGGATTTCATGACTGTCACCTGGTCTTCCATTCCAATAATCAAGGCATTGTTGGTGCACTAAAATCTGGTCGCTCTCACAACTCTTCTCAAAATTCTTCTCTGTCACATTGTATTCTCCTTTTATGATCATAACATCTGGCTTTCAGTTTCCTGGGTAAAGTTGGAAGACAATGTTTCCAATGACGTCTCTCAGGGAATTCTTCCCCCAAAAGTCCATTTCAATCTTCTCCCACCTCTTCCCCCATACCTAAAACACTTTGTAGTACTTGTCTGATCTCTCATGTACTACTATTCTTACAAAGTGAATTCCATTACCATTTGTATTGCCTCCACCCATTTCTCACTCTGAACCCCATCAAACCCTCCAACCCTCTCCCCTTCATGGACTCTGTCTTGTCAAATCTCACTTGCAAGTTCTCATCAATCCTTGCCCTTTACTCAAATATTCCCAACCCAACCTTCCTTTCCTTTGCCTTCCACACTCACATTCACTTTGCTCTCAACCACACATGGGCAGACTCAACCCTCTCAAAATACAGGAGTGCAGTTGCTCAGTTCCATGCCTTCTGCAACTCTGAAGGCATTCCTGCCCACCTTCGCTGTCCCACCAATGAAGACCTCCTTTGTGACTTTGCTGCATCCTGTGTATGCACCATCATGGACTCAATAGCCAAATCTCAAATTGCAGCCTTAAAAGCCTGGCACATTTACAACAATGTGCCCTGGCTGGGCAGCTCCTGCCTCCTCTATATCCTTCATAGCATCAAGAATCTTACTCCTTTCCCCTCCAGACACCCTCCCTGACCACCAATCCCAAGACACATGTTATTCCCCTTGTCCTCTCACCTTTCCACCTCAGATCCCTTTGATGTATGCTACCTTGCAGCTGTATGTTGTGCCATGTGGGGTCAACTTCATTTGGGAGAAATTCTCTCCCAATGAGAATCCTCACTTATTACCTGCAAAATTGCTTGCAGCTGTTATGGTTCAATTCTTATGATGTCTAATTTTCACCATAATGATAAGTTCTCTTATCTTATCATTATCTTTTCTTCTTATCTTTATCTTGTCAATGATTGACATCTTATCATGGACACCTTTGTTTACACTTATTGACACTTTTATAAACTTTCATACAGTATATCTTAGATCTCTTCATCTCCATGCTGTGCATGACTATGCACATCACTTCTCTTTCACATTAAGTCTTCTTTCATTTCCACTATGCTTCTCTTCCATTACATTCCTGTGCTCCGCTGTGCATCACACATCATGCTTCTCTTTAATTGCTGCTTCATAGCCTTATGCCTTACATTCCCTTCATGCTTTGCTATGCTGCCACATACTATATCCTTATTTAGCTAACTTACCTAACATGTACAAATAACTTACTATAGTATAAAAGATCCAGGGAACTCACTGGCTAACACCAGTATTGTTCTCTTGGAGAGTTCCTCACATCGTCTACTTGAGACTCTGTCTAAGGGTTAACACTAGCTTGACTTTGCCACTCTATCAATTGACATACTCCCCTTCAGAGGTTAGCTTCTCTATGCTAGGGTGACTACAATTATCCTCTCTCACTCTAGCCCAGTATAAAGGCATCTACAATGATATTGTGACCTAGTCATCTCATGATGACCACTCACTGCTAGATGCTTTGGGTTGTTTCAGCAGCCAAGACTGCCATCCTCCCTTCAACTCAAACAGTTCCTGCATTCTTCATCTACCCTTTACAAAAGTCTCAAAATTCAAAGGGGATGATGTATGCATCTGCCATCAAATGGGATGCTCAGATCCCATTACTGCCCTGGATGCCCACTTCCAGGTCAACAACCCACCAGGTAACATTCCACTCTTCTTATACCTACAGTGAGCAACAAAACTGATGCAATGTTTGTATCATTTTGATTGTGGAGTAAATATCTGATGAAGTATTGATGCTAGACCTCCTAACCTAGGTATCAATAGAAAGGCCTGATCAAGGGCTTTTAGATGGTATATAGGTTGCTTAAGTAATTCTTTCCAAATCAGGAGATAATCCAGACTTAGTGAAGAGTACTCATTGCATCAGTTTTGTTGCTGACACTCTAAAGTATGAAAACTGTATGTTGCAAGGGGATATTACATAATGATTATGTCACATGATGTGTCATAGGTCTACCATGATACAAACAAACACAAACACAAACATTTTTCCCACAATGGCCATCATGAAATTGCTCTCT
>JBBPSV010000955.1:0-12148 GCA_038093795.1 Retiboletus fuscus
ACTTCGAAACTACCTTTTTCCCCTTTGACACCAAGGCCACTGCCCGCTTGGAACTGTCCAAGCTAATCCAGAAATCCTTCACACGACCTGATGGAACCAAAGACGACGGTTTCCAACAATACATCACTGACTTCCAGAACCTGGCCTGTAAGACAGGCATCACCAATGACACTTCTCTCATCGACCAATTCTCCTTAGGGATTGACCAGAAACTCGCCACCATGATCCTCTCCATGTCTACAATCCCTACTATGATCACTGACTGGATCAATCAAGCCAAGGTCTTCCATGCACAAAAGATGCGCATCTTAGCCCTTTGAGGAGGTCGCCCTCAACCTTCCTCTTTCCAGAGAACCCCCTCCCGAGATCCCAACGCCATGGACATTGATGCAATCATACTTGGGAAGCTTACCCCAACTGAGCGAGCCAAGTGTATTAGAGAAGGACGATGCTTCCGATGCAGAAAGATTGGCCATAACTCTGCTGACTGCAAAGGAACCACCTCTCCCCGAAACTCCCCCCACCCCCAGAACATTCGAACAAACACTGAACGAACTGCCATAACCCCCGTCGCCTCCACCTCCAGGTCCAACCTGGAAACCTACATTGATTCTCTCAAGACATCGGGGAAGGAGGATAAGGAAGTCCTCTCTGTTCTAAAGATGTGCTACGAAGAAGAACCTACCATAGAGATCGCTTCCACCCTCCTGGAACGAGTAAAGACCGCACAGGATTTTTAAAAGGGAGAGCTGCCCCGACATCTTCTCTCCCCTCCTCTCATGTACTTGTAGCACCATTGAGCAATCGAACCCTACGGCTTCCTGTTCAACTACAAGGAAAGAATAAAACTGTCGAAACCTCAGCACTCATTGACTCCGGAGCCACCAGAAACTTCCTTGATCCCCGTCTCCTAGGGAAAGACAACTTCGCCATGACCCCACTCCCAGACCCCATCATCGCATACAACGTGGATGGAACCCCCAACCAACAAGGGACCATCATCCAAACCGCCTTGGTTTCCTTCTCATCTGGAACCTTCGCAGACCAAGAAAACCTCATGATAACCAAACTGGGCCGCCCACAGATCATCCTCAGTATGCCTTGGCTTCAAAAGAATAACCCAACTATCGATTGGAAAAAGTTCTCCATATCCCTACCTCCTGTTACGATCGGTCCTACACGACGTCCCAATCCTAACGAATTTTCGCTAAGTCCTTATATCTTATCTTATCTTCTTATCGCACCAACGGATGCTCACGCGCCATCTAATCATGGACGCTTTTGTTTGTTCATGTTTACCTTTTTATAAAGTTTACTTTCTCTCAAAGTCGCACCATCTGGCAAGCACAGCCTTTCTCTTATCTTTCATTTCCATGCTGTGCTTTGCTGTGTGCATTGCCTCTTTCATTTCCGTTATGCTTCTCTTCCATTCTATTCCTGTGCACTGCTGCGCATTACACATCCATGCTTCTCTTTAATCTCTGTCTCATAGCCTTATGCCTCATGCTGCCACATCATATGACCATATGTAGTTAGTCACCAAACATGTACATACATTACACTTTGCTATATAAACCCAGAGAACTCGCTGGCTAACACCAGTCTTGTTCTTCTGGAGATTCCCCTACAACGGTAGTGGGCGTCACAGTGACAACAGGGGTTGAGGACATATGGTCCAATAAACCTAAACCTGTGAACTTGTACTCGGACCTCAGACAAGTCCTTAAACTGTACTTGGCCAGACGATCCTGGCATACAACGGAGCTACATGCTCACCATTCCACGTTTCCCGACATGGCAACATCTGCCCTCTGTCATCACAACGATATCCCTCGGGATGCCATGCGCTCCCACTATGCTCCTACCACAACGGGCAACGGCCCTATCCTATCCTTTACTTAAAGAGCCCCTTGCACGGAAAGGCAAGGTTATGTAATGCTCACCTGTGGCTGTGCCACTTGTATCCCTTATGCTAGCATGGACTTACGATAAGCCCCTGCCGCTATGATACTTACAACGACACATGGTTGCCCGTGCAACGTTTGCATTCGCTACGATACCATGTTCCCAGATAGTAGAGATAGATTACGATAGCAACGGCTAGATCTATTAGTTACTACAATACATCTGGAGATTTCCCCAAAGTCTCTACACTAAGAGCGATACTCCCCGTTCCACTATACTCATACACTCTAGTCTAGCATAAGGACTACTACGACGTTTTTGCAACCTAGTCTACCCTTCACGACGACCGCTCAGTGCTAGACGCATTGGGTTGTTTCACCTCCTGCCTCCTCCTATGAAATTGACTACCTGTCTCTCTGGTTGAGGAAAGATGTCGACCAAGAGCTTGCAGAGTTGGTAACTCTCTGATATCCTTCTGAAGAAGACTGGTCTCTTCGTGAGTATCACCTTCAGAAGGACACCGAAATCAACGAAACAACCACCACACCCCCTCCCCCTCTTGAGGAACTCCTACCGGACTTCTGCCAGGATTTCATTGATGTCTTCTCAGAACAAACTTACAACGAGCTTCCTCCCCATCGAATCTTTGATCATACTATTGAGCTCAAAGACACCTTCATCCCAAAGATCGCCAAAGTTTACCCACTCAATCTGCTAGAAAAAGAAGTCTGTAAAGACTTTATCGATGAGCATCTGAAAACCGGTCGCATCATCCCTTCTAAATCTCCCCAAGCCTCCCCCTTTTTCTTTGTCCCAAAGAAATCTGATGGGAAGTCCGACCCAAAGAAAGATCTTCGTCCCTGTCAGGACTACCGTTGGCTCAACAGCCATACGGTTCGCAATGCCTACCCACTCCCCTTAATCCCAGAACTCATCGACGATATGAAAGATGCAGATCTCTTTACCAAGTTCAACGTTTGCTGGGGATATAACAACATTCACATTAAGGAGGACGATCAATGGAAGGCCGCCTTCATCACCCCCTTTGGCCTCTTTGAACCCACCGTCATGTTCTTCAGTTTCTGTAATGCCCCTGCCACTTTTCAAGCATTCATGAACCACATCTTCGCTGACATGATTGCGGAGGGGTGGCTCAAGATCTATATGGACGACATGGGGATTCACACCAAGGGATCTCTTACCCTCCACCACAAGTGCACCAGAAGAGTCCTCTCTCGTTTGAGGGAACATCACCTATCACTGAAAATAACCAAATGTTCCTTCGACCACCCTACCATAGAATACCTAGGACTTATCATCGGACAGGGTCAAGTGCGAATGGACCCTTCCAAACTATCCACCTTAGCAGATTGGAAGCCACCCACTTCGGTCAAAGGAGTCCGCTCCTTCCTCGGATTCGCTAACTTCTACTGGAAGTTCATCCCAAATTACTCCAACATTGTCACTCCCCTCACCCTCCTCACCCGTAAGGACCAACCCTGGGTTTGGGGACCACTCCAAGACAAATCATTTGAGTCTCTGAAATCCCTGTTCTCCTCAGCCCCGGTCCTCTTCATCCCGGATGTCGCCAAACCCTTCTCCATCATGACTGATGCCTCTCTCCTAGCAGCAGGGGCAGTCTTGATGCAGCGGGACACCAACAGTGATCTTCACCCCTGCGCCTACTTTTCAAAGACCTTTTCTTCTGCTGAGCAAAACTACGACATCTACGATCGAGAACTTCTAGCTGTCATCCTTGCCCTCTCTGAATGGAAACACTACCTTCAGGGAACCCCTCACCCAGTCGACATTATAACCGACCACAAGAACCTCTCCTACATCCGCGATCCTTGCAAACTCTCCCGCCGTCAAGCTCGCTGGTCCCTCTTCCTCCAGGACTTTTACATCAACTGGGTCGTCACCCCTGGATCTAAGATGGGACCTGCTGATGCCCTTTCTCGATGGGACTCTGTGGACACCAGTGATGACAACCTCCATGCCTCTATTCTACCCAAACCAATTGTCATTCAGGCACTCGACCTCACCCTTGTTACGCTTTGCCGTGGGCTAGGCGTGATCTCAAAGGAGCCAAGCGGACGGAGTGTCGGAAGCTTGGACGACGCAAGATACCTCTAGCCATTGTAGAGATCTGGGGATCTCTGTTCTCATATAGGAGCATATCCGACAACTATCCGAGTCCATCCAAGTCAATCCGAGTCCGTCCAAGTCAATCCGGTCCGCGTTGTCTTAGTCCGGTCCATGTCGGTTTCGTTTTACCACTTCGTAGTCATTTCGATATATCCTTTTCGGTCTCGGACACACGTCACCGTCATCGTTACACATTATCTCATATTCCCTCCGCTTTTTAGAGTTTGTACTTGTCGTTTCATCAACCCTTCACAGTCTGGGATATGCCCAGACTATAAAGTCTTGTACATCCCATTTGAAATACATCTTCCGTTTTCTTCGCACGTATCTTCCGCATCGCACGTCCATCCATCCGCACGTCTCCATCGTCTTCGCCATCGCCGACCACCTTTTGTCTCGGACTAACGAGTCCGGACTATTGCACGTACCTCCGGACTACTGATTCTTGGTTCGGATTACCTTTGGACCCTCTCCTTCTTCCTCGGACCACCTTCCATCCGGCATACCACCTCTGCCTTTGGACCTCCTTATAGGGACGAACGAACGTACCCTTCACATATAGGAAAGTTAACCTGAACTTTCCGTTGTTTTCTACAACTGGAGCCCACCGCGAGGGAGGTTCTAGAGGTGCCCCGGAAATTTTCACAGTCCTTTTTCTCTTGACGATCCTGAGGCATACGCGCCAAGGGAACACTTACCGACCATTGCAGATTTTTTTTTACCATCACGTTTCATTCTGTTTAGACATCACTTCGTCACACTCTGGACTGCATCCGGCAGTTTTCCTTTAGCATTTGCGATCATCCCCTACATTACCCGACACTCCAGACTCATCCTGTCACTCGTCTGTCATCGTTTCTTCCTTTTCCGGCGACGACCATCCCTTATTACGTACACGCCACCGTCGCGTCGTTTACCGCACTGCCTTCTAAGTCCGACCCATATCCGCATCCCTTTTTCTATGCCTCCGCCACCATTTACGTACCGAGTCTATTTTTAGCACGAACTGGCCAACATACCTGATCCGTCACGATGACTAACCCGTTCCTCAGACTACCGATCCGTGGATCGCCCAACGCACCCCTATTCGATGGGACACCGACTAACCTCCTGAACTTTTTAGACGACATCGAAGACCTAGTCGACTCGGTCGGACTACCAAAGTCTGCACTAACCCAAGCCGCAATCCGGTATGCCAAGCTCGACGAGGCAGAGCTCTGGGAAACACTTCCTGAAGCCGAAGCCGTCCCACCCGATTGGGAGTCGTTCATCATCGCCGTCCTGAAGCTCTACCCCGGATATGAGAAGGGGAGAGGATCCCATCGCATGCTGAGTCCGGTCTGCATCGAAAGTACCCCGTGGACACTGTCATCGCCACCACTATCCTTACCACCCACGACGTCATCACCGCCACCGTTGCCACCATCACCACCGTCACTTCCACCACCACTGTCTATTCCGTCGCCAACAGTCAATCCGGGACCGTCCCAGATCCCATCGCCAACCCATCTGTCTACGCAACCACTATCCCAGATCCCATCACCAACCCATCCGTCTACGCAACCACTATCCCGGATCCCATCGCCAACCTGTCCGTCTATGCAACCACTACCCTGGACTATCCAATCACCTGCCACGCCGTCACCACCGCCAAAGCCTTCGCATCGCAAACTGTCCTCCAACCGTTATCATCCCAAGCAGTCCGTTCGCCCTCGTCGGACTGGTTATTACGGACTGAAACCAGTCTCTATCTTTTCATTGACGCTGACCACCCCCAAGGACTTCATGTCGTCCGCCTACATCGCCAAGTGCGCATTCTGTGATGAGCCGCATCACTTCGTCCGTCGCTGCCCGTACGTATCTGGGTACATTCGCTCCAGAAAGGTCATACGTGGACCGGACCAGCATTTGTATCTCCCAAATGGCACTCATATTCCGCACCTCGCTGGCTGCACGTGTATCCGATCAAGTATAGACCAACTGACGTCCACAGCATCATCGCGCTTGTCACCACCTCATCGTGTCTGGACTGCTTACCAATCCGTGTCCGTTGCATCACCGTCCGTAGCTGCTAACTGTTGTCCACAGACGAAACCGACAATTCTGGACGCAGCATACGCTGACCCGCTGTTCAACGTGTACCTCATCAAGGCCTGGAACGACTACCAGGTAGACCGGACACACACCCGCATGCACCAGACCGGCAATGATACCACCCGATGCAAGACAGACGCTGAAATCGCCGCTGACATGTTCAACCGATGCACCCGGACCAACACCGATGCCAACAAGGCAACCACCACCATGGCCATGAGTCATGGCTCCGGTCATCACGGACCGGATAGCACAGTTCCGTTCGATCGTACCATACCTGTTCCCTCCGCTTTACACAACGCCGATCAATTACCATCCATTTCCCGCCGCATTGTATCTCTCTTTTCACTTTCATCGTCGCCTTCACCATCACATTCTTCTACGCACCCGGACTGGTCGTTTTCTTCGTATCCGTTTGTCTCTTACCATCTGCCGGACTATCCGTCTGTTCATCATTCGTCCAACCGGCCACATTACGGTTTCAACCCACCGTTTTCTGTTTGGAACCCCCTATGGACCGCTTCCTTTCGTCGAAACACCCCTACCTGTTTTCCCCCATTTAACCCGTAACTGTATGATGGTCGGGGGACCATCAATCTAACGTCACCGGGGGGGGAGGCTCGCTCCTCTCACCTTGGTTCGATTTTTTTTTCATTTTTATAGTTCAATCCGACGTTTATCAAGTCACACACACACGTGTCAATTATACCATCTGTATCTGCACATATCAGTTCCATCCCAGTCTTCGTCCGGTACAATCCGTTTCATCCCGGTCTTCGCCCGGTGTCGTCGTTTCCCTATCCATCTGTTGAAAAAGACTAAAAATGCATATACATACGCATAGACCGCCGCTCCTGTTTGCTACATACCTCACACGACGTCATCACGACGATCTCACCAATACCACCATCGTTCCAACGCATCTCTTACCCATCCATACGTAGATATTCGTTTCGACCACGCTCCGAGATGCTGCACACGTTTTGTTCCGTTTTTATTCAAAGATCCGTCTGTTGGGCACCATGCAGGCATAGACATCGAAAGTTGATTGAAGAAGACAAGCCGAGTTGGAACCTCGCATCAGACTACGTTTCTATCCGTTTCTGTCGTTTCTTTCATATTTACGTTGTTTCGTTCCATTTTCATTACCTACACTTCGTTTTCACGCAGACCGCACGCACCCGGACTACCAACCCGGATCCAGACCACAGACTGACGCTACCACTACTGATGCACAGACGCACCCGGACAGTCACCGGACTGACACATACGACATACCATCACGCACGAGAAGAGCAGGCAAACCATCCACAGACTATCCGTTGTCCAATCCACCACCATCGCTGTCGCTCATACCACATCACGCACGTCATATCGCACGGACCCACGCATCATCCGTCTCACTTCCATCACCATCACCCTGTCATCAATCTGGTTGCACGTCATACCCCATCGACCCACGCACTCATCGTCGCATCGTCATCCGTCCGTCCAATCCACGTCTGTCCATCCATGTCATCACCAGAGTCGTACACCGCCGCATCCTCGCATCGCACTGTCCCCATGAGCCACATCACGTATCACACGGACTCACGCATCACCCCATTGAGTCGCTGACTGGGGACAGTCAGCATTTAAAGTACCCCGCAGATGTAGAGATCTGGGGATCTCTGTTCTCGTATAGGAGCATATCCAACAACTATCCGAGTCTGTCCAAGTCAATCCAAGTCTGTCCAAGTCAATCCGAGTCCGTCTGAGTCAATCCGGTCCACATTGTCTTAGTCCAGTCCGTGTCGGTTTCACCTTATCACTTTGTAGTCGTTTTGATATATCCTTTTCAGTCTTGGACATATGTCACCGTCATCACAACGTATCATTTCATATTCCCTCCGCTTTTTAGAGTTTGTACTTGTCGTTTCATCAACCCTTCACAGTCCAGGATATGCCCAGACTATAAAGTCTTGTACATCCTGTTTGAAATACATCTTCCGGTTTTCCTCGCACGTATCTTCCGCACTGCACGTCCATCCATCCGCACGTCCCCATCGTCTTCGCCGTCACCGACCACCTTTTGTCTTGGACTAACAAGTCTGGACTATCACACGTACCTCCGGACTACCAATTCTCGGTCCGGATTACCTTCGGACCCTCTCCTTCTTCCTCGGACCACCTTCCATCCGGCATACCACCTCCGCCTTTGGACCTCCTTATAGGGACGAACGAACATACCCTTCACATATAGGAAAGTTAACCTGAACTTTCCATTGTTTTTCTACATCGATCGTCGGTATGTTTGTTTTATTATTCACAGTTCACAATAGGAAGATCAACTAACTCTTGTGTACAGCATTGCTGCTGTTGTGCCTTTCGCTGGCCTCCGGCGATTCCCTCAAGGTCGACATTTCAAACAATGGACAGGTGACGATTCAAAAGCCCTCATGAAGGTTCGTTTGATTGGCAAGTTTGCACGCTACTGTGCTCTAGTATACTGATGTACCATGGTAGGTTTACCTTGCTGCTATCGAAGGGCATGTTCCTCACGACATGCTAAGGACTTTCCAAGCATTCCTTGAGTTCTGTTATCTGGTGCGCAAGGACATCATCTCGACTGTCGAACTTGAACAATTAGAGGAGTCGCTCACTCGCTTCCACTGGTATCGCGAAGTTTTCAAGAATGCTGGTGTTGTACGGTCATTTTCACTCCCTCGGCAACATTCCCTCGTCCATTACTTTGAGCTAATAAAATTGTTCGGCACACCAAACGGACTATGCTCATCTATCACTGAATCTAAGCACATCAAAGCCGTGAAGAAGCCTTACCGACGCTCGAGCCACCATCAAGCCCTAGGGCAAATGCTTGTTATTAACCAACAACTTGACAAGCTCACTGGCGCCTGGATCAATTTCCAAAGCCATGGTATGCTTGTTCCCCGAGCAGGCGCTGCAAATGTCATGGATATTATTAGTATGTAGTGCAGTCTCTTGGTGACCGGCATCACAACAGTCGCTTACAATTTACCATTTCAGCACAACACAATGAGATGCAACGTGCCTTGCATCAATCACAGGAAAATCATGGTCCTCCAGACGTCAATGACATTGCACCGCAAGAAGGTGCAAGTCGGCTAGAGGACCTGAATGATTCTGAAACATTTGAAGGCCCACGTGTTGAGGCTTTCATACTTCTTGCCAAGACACCCCGTAAGTTGCTAGCTTATTCTTCAGTCGTTGCATGTGATTCTCATTGGCATTGATGCAAAGAACGAAATTGGGCTAAGACTCTCCCCCTCTTGGCAGAAGAGCTCAATATCCCCCAGCTCCCTCAGCTCGTCCGCTCTTTCCTACACATGAAGACCCACTTGGACGATGACCAACCATGTAATACATGTTACGATTTAACTGGCCCCGTTTATTTCTTCTTTTCTTTTTACTTAGCTTAGTCTCGATGGATCACTATCCATCTCGTCTGGCGCTACCCAGACTACTCCCGTACAGCACGTAGGTCGATACTCCCATGGACCGCATCTTATTTTCATTTCCGACTAATGACCCCGCTGTCATCGTCGCTTCAGGCCATTCCGGCCACTTCTTTGTTTCATGATAATCTTTGATAGACAGCTGCTTCTGATCGACATTGATCGACAGATCCGCAGCGGATGTGACTCGTTTCGACTCATCCCGAGTCCTTACGATTCCCTGAGTCACATCTCTTTTCATCCCTGACTTTCCCGTCCCTTCTACGGGCTTCCATGACCTTCTATGACTCACGTATATAAACCGTAGTCTCTATACTTGTATTCTCCAAGCTAGAGCTACTCAATCATACTCTTGAGATAACTCCTACGCTCAATCTCCCAAGACAGGGATAAGACTCGTCCTCCTTGGACTCATCGAACCCTTCGACGCTGAGCATGCTCTTCGTGAGCAGATACCTCGCCCGAAGGCCATCGTCGTACCGTAGCGTCTAGAACGCTGGTACTCCTTAGTCCTTAGAAACCCCCTTGAGTCTACGCTCGACCCTACCCGGGCCAAGCGTAACAATACATGTCCGTTCTATACTGGCAAGATCTCAGTCTTCAACTCTGCGTCAGCGACGTTTCACGCACCAAGCGACTTGTCAGGAACAGGAGGCATGCGTCGGGAATATATACGGGCTTGTCTGAATTGGAGGAATGAAGGGCCTCGGCATGATTGTATATTTGTTGTCACCAATCCCGACATCACTGGCTTCAGAGGGATGGACGTGGCCCGTGTTACGAGTTGACCTGGCCCCATTCATTTCTTTTCCTTTATTTTACTTAGCTTAGTCTCGATGGATCGCTATCCATCTCGTCTAGCCTCACCTAGACTCCTCTCGCGCAGCATGTAGGTCGATACTCCCACGGACTGCATCCTTCTTTCATTTCCGACTAATGACCCCGCTGTCATTATCGCTTCGGGCCGTTCCAGCCACTTCTTCGTTTCATGATAATCTTTGATAGACAGCTGCTTCTGATCGACACTGATCGACAGATCTGCAGCGGATGTGACTCGTTTCGACTCATCCCGAGTCCTTACGCTTCCCCGAGTCACATCTCCCTTCATCCCGCATCGACCCGTTCTTTCCATGGGCTTCCATGACGTTCCATGACTCTCGTATATAAACCGTAGTCTCTACGCCTGTATTCCCTAAGCTAGAGCTACTCAATCACATTCTTGAGATAACTCCTACGCTCGATCTCCCAAGACAGGGATAAGACTCGTCCTCAATGGACTCATCGTATCCTTCGACGCTGAGCATGCTCTCCGTGAGCAGATACCTCGCCCGAAGGTTCTTAGTCGTACCGTAGCGTCAAGAACACTGGTACTTCCCTAGTCCCAGAAACCCCCTTGAGTCTACGCTCGACCCTACCCGGGCCAAGCGTAACAGCCCATGTCTTATGTTTTTTTTCATTCTCATTTCTGGGGGTCCTTTACCTCTGTGCGGTCATATGCTGGTTTGACCGTGTCAGTGATGCCCCGAACGATGATGTAGGGATGTGGACAGTAAAGCCAGGCATCACTGCAGCAAGACAGCCCAAGATGGCCATTATCCATATTGACTCTATTTTTTGTGCAGCCCATCTAATTCCTGTGTATGCTGTGTCCCCACGTATCCCTGATGAAGGCGTCCACCCACACAACTCCTATGATCACTTCCGACTTTTCTATGTCAACAAGTTTGCTGATCACCACGCGTTTGCAACAGCCTTCTGACTCAGACAGATTCCCTCTGCCCCCTCTCCCAACATATTTTGGATCCACTAAGCAAACAACCCATTGCATTCAAGGCACCAACACTCCCAGTGCGCTCCCTCCCACTCATCCTGCTCCTAATAAAACTCCACACGATGATTGAGCTCAAGTCCCCCCTACTTAGTACTCAAAAAGTAGTGCTCCATACGTGAGCTCATCACTGAGCGCCTGGTCATCCAAGGAACTCTCCTATCCCTCACATGAAGGTCATCTATACTGCCAAGGATACCCACATCACTCATCTCATTTGACAAACAGATGCGTATCTCGATTCCCTTGCATGGGCTGGCACAACAGAATGAGCATGGTGACTTGACCGTTTTGTGAATACAAACAGTCTTGGTCTGATTTTTCATCGCCGATTAGTATGCTCCTTTTGTACTTAAGTACTCACTTTTTGATAGTACAATACCTACTACTTTTAACTGCTTTTAGTGCTTTTTCTAATACTACGTATGGCTGGTCTATGAGTGTAGCTTTTTGCACGCTTTTTATGCTTTTTGTACTTTTGTGCTTTTCGTAACAATCATGAGAGCAAAAAGCCCTAAAAAGCATAAAAAGCAACTTGTGAATTTACTGATGTATGCACATACTAATAATGCACGTAGATAGAATACATCTGGGTCAGCAGCAGACAGCTGCTCATCATGATGACATGCTCCTGATAAGACCTCGTCTGTCCACAGTGCAAACCCTGGACCTGGGTGTCAATATCATTCATTCTTGT
>JBBPSV010000956.1:0-12145 GCA_038093795.1 Retiboletus fuscus
TTGAAATGATTGCCATTTCATCAAATCTGAATCCAAACCTGTTGACCCTTGCACCAATAGAAAACCAGGAGTATATACTACATTTCATACACTCATAGTTAGCTCTTGTTACGACTTGACCTGGTCCCGTTTATTTCTTTTTCTTTTCATTAACTTAGCTTAGTCTCAACGGATCGCTATCCGTCTCGCCTGGCACTACTCAGGCCCTTATCTCTCAGCTCATAGGTAGTTATCCCATGGACCGTATCATACTCTTCATTTCCGACTAATGACCCCGCTGTCATTGTCGCCTCGGGGCGTTCCGCCCACTTCTCAGTTTCATGATAATCTTTGATAGACAGCTGCTTCTGATCAACACCAATCGACAGATCCACAGTGGATGTGACTTGTTTCGACTCATCCTGAGTTCTTACGCTTCCCGAGTCACATCTCTCTTCATCCCTTGTTTACCCGCTCGTTCCATAGAGTTCCATACCCTTCTATGGCCCGAGTATATAAACAGTAGTCCCTACGCTTGTATTCCTTAAGCTAGAGCTACTCAATCCTACCTTTGAGATAACTCCTACGCTCGATCTCCCAAGAACGGGATAAGACTTGTCCTCTCAGACTCATCGTATCCTTCGACGCTGAGCATGCTCTTCGTGAGCAGATACCTCGCCTGAAGGCTCTTAGTCATACCATAGCATCAAGAACGCTGGTACTCTCTAGTCCCAAACTTTCCCCTTGAGTCTACACTCGACCCTACCTGGGCCAAGCGTAACAAAAGCTCTAGCTTACCACATCGCAGCTACCATCGAGTAGGCCCTCCTCCTCAGCCCGACTGCCACTGATCTCCACCTCGTGGAGAGCCACAGACCAGCAATCCGCTGAATCCTCAGCCTCAGAAACATCGGACTCAGAAGCCCCTACTGAAGGCTCTGATAACCCCGACCTCAACCTTGAGCTACGCTCCCCATCCGCAGAAGCAGAATCATAAGAACTCTCTAGACTACTGTCTCACCAGCTCTCAGCCGGAGCAGTTATCCCTCATAGCCCCACCCCACCGTCACCAACTCTGATCGCTCAAAGCAGTTGCATATTCCCAGCCACGGCACCAGCCGCCCCCTAGCCCCAGACTCCCACTATGGGAACCAAGCCTATGGAAATCCACCTCGGCGTCCCCAAGGACTTCGACGGAAACCTCACGAAAGCAAAGCCTTGGCTACGCTCGGTACAATTGTACCTGTCCATCAACGCAGAAATTTACAATGATGATGCTAGGCGCATCGCCGTTCTCCCCTTCCTTAGCTAACTACACCGCCCAGTTTAGGTCCAAGGTATCCATTGCAGGAGTAACCAATGATTCAGTTCTAGTCTCCTATTACTCTGTGGGTATATCCGAAGACCTGATGTTCGATGTTCTCTGGATGGAGAACCCCCCTACTAAAGTCGCTGACTGGTACAAGAAGGTGGCTCTCTTCGACTCCCATCGCCGATGAGCCTGAGGAATTGCCCAGCAACACAAGAAACCCAGTACTTCGTATGTACCAATGTATTCCAAGAGAGAGGAAAAAGACCCCGACACCATGGACATCGATGCAGTCTGTCTTCCCCCTAAGCTCACAGAAGCCGAAAGACAGAAGTGTCTCAAGGAAGGCCGCTGCCTCTGATGTTGCCAAACTGGCCATATGGCAAAGGAGTGCAAAGCCTACGACTCGTCCAAGAATCCCAAGAAAGTCCGAAAAGTCAAGAAGGACGATGTTCTGGAGTTAGCCGACTGCGAGGACGATGACGAAGCCGAGTCGGTAGCTAGGATCTCCTTCTCCTGAAAGGATTTTTAGAACGGAGGACCCCGTCAATGCAGAATCCTCCTAGATGTGCTAATGTACTAGTATCTGAGACTCACAAATCTATGCAGATCCCAGTTCAACTCATTGTACCTGTGCACACTCTCAAAGCCGTTGACACCCACGCCCTGATCGACAGTGGTGCCGACATCTCCTGCATTGACTGGGACTTCGTGCAAAAGCACAAACTCCCTATCACTCGACTACCAAAACCCATCCCAGTCCGGAACGTCGACCAATCTAGTAACTCCCATGGAGCCATCCAATTCACCTGCACCCTCTACGCCAACACTGGAGGAATCACTCAGAAGGTTCTCTTCCACGTTATATCCTGTGGAAGTGAGAACATTATCCTTGGACTCCCTTGGCTCCGCTCCACCAACCCAAAGATCGACTGGTTCAAGCAGATGATTGACATCCCCGAATCCTGCGACCAATCCAAGGTTCTTTTCCAGGAACACAACATCGCCACCTCTGAGTACAGCGATCAATTCAAGAGACCTAGCTTCGACTGGACCCCTCCATGCCAAGTTAAGGTCAACTGTGTCAACCATGCCCGACTATATGAGTATCTTGACGAAGAATCGGAGAGTGAGTTCTGCCAGAGAGCTCATGACCATTATCACATAGGCCGGATTCAACGATGTGGATCGCGATTTTACCTCCTAGGCTCTCCAGTCATCGCCAAAATCACCTCTGCTATGCAACTTGCGCAAGCAGAGTTCAACAAGAAACCCGAGGTCACCCTCCCAGCGGAGTACAAGCAATTCCGAAAGGTGTTCGAAGAACGACCAATCGGACAACTCCCACCAGAACGAGCTTACGACCATGAGATTAACCTAAAAGAAGGCTTCGAACCTAAGATCAGCAAACTATACCCGCTGTTACGTTTTTCCCTGTCTTATCCTTTCTACCACACTTTCCCTGCCTTTATGCTTACCCTCTGACTCAAACTCTGTCATCTCACTGTTCGAGCCCCGCCCGACGACATCTTTTACCTCTGTATTACTCATAACGTTCTTAGACGTTCGCCCAACTTCCATGCTTTGTAAATGCTGACTCACCATTGTTCCTCAGCGTTCTACCAGGGTTCTACATCTGACTCATCCTAGTTCTATGGCTTTCCCTCCTGTTCTATTCGATTACCACGGCTCGTCTATTTAAACCATAGCACTCGATCTGTAACACCAAGCTTGATCTTCTCAATCCAATGAGTTCCTGCAGACTTCGTCTGATTACTCTGCCTCAGTCCCTGTCCACCCCTTCGCTTCCTCAGCAAAGGGGCAGCCCTCTAGTAGCACCACAGCTAGAGGTTCCTTGCGTCGTCAAAACCCCGGTTCCTGTCATATCCCATATCCGACCTTATCCGAACCTATTTGATGCTAGTCCGATAGTCTGCTTCACTCGGACTTCCGTTCGGACTTCCGAACTATGATACATTTTACTTACGACATCATTCCATCTCCTTTAGTATTAGTCCCGCTTTACATTCTTGTCCGAACCTGTGTCTCGCTTATGAACACAGCTCCGGTCTTCGAACATCCGGACTTCCGAACTACTTACAAATCCGATACTAATGCTGTTCTCTTTCTTCGTATATAAATCTTGTAGATACACATGTATTCTTCAGTCCGAATATCGACTTAGATTAACAACCTCAGTCCGCTCTCTGAACCTCCTCCTTGATGTTGTTTACGACGTTAAGAATCCACTCCGAACTTCGACCCTCTGAAATACTGGGACCCGAGACCATGGCAAGGGCGCAGCACTCCGACCCGAGTTGCTGAAGCCAAGTCCCTTCAAGTCTGAAATCTCGGACTTCCAAATTAGGAAGTCCGGACCTAGATTGGTCTTCGGAGAAGCTCGGACCAGTCTATCTTCAACCGTCCGACTCAGTCTTAACAGTTCCCCCCAGTCCGCTTGACTCCTTTGAGATCGCACCTAGCCTATGGTGAAGCATAACAAAAGATCAAGCTTCTATCTCGTATGGACTACCTCCGTTGTAGCTCCAAATACCCCTTGATTCTCGAGCGTGCTCTCCGTGAGCAGATCCCTCGAATCCTTAAACCACCATTGCGTCCCAATGACCCACCATCGATCCTCATTGGTCTAGACCACGAGAACCCCTGCCCACTGACCTATCTGAGTCAGAAGCCCCCCAAGACACTGCGTCATCTCTGGACACCAACCCGGACTTAGACCTCGATACTCTCTTCGGACCTGAAGAAGAGCTCACCCTTCGACACCGGTTCTCCTTTGAACTCACCATCCCCAGGGAACTAACCCCACCCTCACCAACCCCCCGAGCATGCGACCCCCCCTTTGGAGGATTCCCCCTCTCGCATCCACCACCCCCGAACCCCCCTTCTCAACCAGTTATGCCTGCAGCACCAACCACCAAACCCACTGAGCTTTGTCTCAGGACCCCTGAAGACTTCGACAGATCCTTTACCAAAGCCGAAGACTGGCTCGGGACCATCACCTTTTACCTTGCTGTGAACACTGAGGTCTACGATACTGATGCCAAGAAAGTGGCCTACGCCCTATCATTCATGAAAAAGGGATTGGCCAAGGTCTGGGCTGCCACCTATAGACAAAAGATTCTTGCCCAAGCCACACTCAACCTAGGGACCTTCGCCAACTTCTGTGACTCTTTCTCTAAGTCCTTCATCCGAAAAGATACTATCGCCTCCAGTCTCCACTGGCTCGCTACAACCAAGATGGTCAAAAACAAGCACGGGGACTATTTCCCTTCCCTCACCAAATACACTGCTTGCTTCCAAAATCACGTCGCTATCTCTAAAGTAACTGATGCCAATGTCCTCATCAGCTACTATGCCATCGGAATCCCAGAACCACTGATGTGGAAGATTCAGAGTATGGAGACCCCCCCAGACAAAATCGAGGACTGGTACACCAAAGCTGCCCACTTCGCCGCTATGAAAGAACGGGCCAGAGACCTGGCAAAACGAGGAAGTGGGAAAGTCTTCCACGGGTTCCATTCCACCCCAAAAGCCACCCCTCCCGATCCTGATGCTATGGATGTCGACGCCATATGCACCACCCCTATCCCAAAGCTTACGCCTGCTGAACGAAAGCGATGCGTCGAAAATAACCTCTGTTTCCACTGCTGAGAAGGCGGACATCTTTCTACTAACTGTCCCAAGTTCTCCAAAAACAAGAAACCAGCGGTCAAGGTGGTCGCTACTTTGGACCTTCCCAAGTTAGAGGAAATCCCGGACGATGCCGACGAAGACGAGGACGGGGTAGCGGTTAGAAGGATTTCTTTCTCCCAGGATTTTTAAAGAGGGGACCTGCCACAATGTCTATGTCCCCTAGTGCTTCGGTATCTGTAACTTCTACTACGAACTCCATGCAAATCCCAGTACAAGTTATTATTCCCACACACACCTTGCAAACCATTGAAACCCGTGCCCTGATCGACAGCGGAGCTGACGTCTGCTGCATTGATTGGGGGTTTGCCAAGAAACACAAAATCCCTCTGACCAAGCTCGACCACCCGGTGTACACCAAAAATGCCGATGGAACCATTAATACCAAAGGGACCATCCGATACATCGCTAATCTCTTTGTTTCCACCAAAGGCCTTGTTCACCAGATCACCTGCCATGTCATGCATCTCAGCAAAGATAACATATTCCTCGGAATCCCCTGGCTACAAAAAACCAATCCAACCATTGACTGGAAGAAGAGGACTCTTCGCATCGCCGAAACCACTGATGAATCCAAGCTCCTCTTCTCTCTCCACCAAGGGGCCTACTTACGGCAAGAAAAACTCCTCGTTCCCCCTCGACCTCCACCATGCCATGTTTTCGTTAACTCGATTCAGGATGAATGCCTATATGCTTTCAATGGGTGGGAGGATGAATGTGACTTCTTAACTTGTGCTCATGACCAGTATACCATCAATCAAATTATTCACTATGGATCACAGTTCATCCCGGCTCCTGTAATCTCCCGCCTCTCTATCGCATTGAGCCTTGCCCTCTCCCCCGACGCACCTGTCGCCTCATCCCTCCCGGAGGAGTATCTTAGATATAAGGAGGTCTTTGCTGAGGAAGCAGCGAATGTTCTTCCCCCATCCAGACCCTACGACCACGCCATCAACCTCAAAGAGGACTTTGTTCCCCGTATCACAAAAATCTACCCGCTTTCTGCCGAGGAACGACAAGCCACAGACAAGTTCATTGATGAAAATCTGGCTTCTGGAAAAATCTCTCCTTCGAAATCCCCTCAAGCCTCACCTTTCTTCTTCGTTAAGAAGAAAGCCCAACTGGGGCAAAAGCCTGGCTTGCGCCCTTGCCAGGACTACCGACGCCTGAACGAGCAAACCATCTGGGACGCCTACCCCCTCCCCCTCCTTCAGGATTTCATGGATCGAGTCTGGGGAGCGAAGGTGTTCACTAAAATGGACGTCCGTTGGGGGTATAATAACGTCCGCATCAAAGAAGGTGACCAGTGGAAGGCTGCCTTTATCACATACCGAGGATTGTTTGAGCCTAACATCATGTTCTTTGGGTTAACCAACTCACCCCCCACATTCCAACGGTTCATGAACGACTCATTTTGAGACCTCATCATGGAAGGGTGGTTATTTATTTACATGGACGATCTTCTCATCTTCTCCCCAGATCAGTGAACCCATACGGAGCGAACCCACTGGGTCCTGCAGCGGATGGAAGAACTCCACCTTCACCTGAAACCCGAAAAGTGTTTCTTTGACCAGGATGAAGTCGAATACCTAGGGATGATCATCCGCCCGGACGAGATCGCCATGGACCCCACTAAGTTAGATGGGATAGCCCACTGGCCTACTCCCACCTCAGTAAAGGAGGTTCGATCTTTCCTAGGCTTCGCCAACTTCTATCGACGATTCATCCCCGACTACTCCACCATAGCCCGACCTCTCATCGATCTCACTAAGAAGGCCACTACCTGGTCTTGGGACGACTCCTGCCAGTCCGCATTTGACCTCCTTAAAGCAAGGTTCGCTTCTCAACCGGTCCTCCAAGTCCCGGATCTCTCCACCCCCTTCGCTGTTGCCACTGACACCTCCCTCTATGCCTCCGGAGGGATCCTCCTCCAAGCGGATCCCAACGGCGAATGGCATCCCTGCTCCTACCTCTCTCAAAGCTTCGACTCCACTCAGCGAAACTATGACATCCATGACCGAGAACTCCTTGCGGTACTCTGAGCGCTCAAGGCTTGGTCCCACTACCTGCGAGGATCTTCCCACCAGGTTCAAGTGTTCACTGACCATAAAAACCTCACCTACTTCCGTGAACCCCACACCTTAAACCGATGACAAGCTCGTTGGTTACTCGATCTAGCTGACTATGACCTCAAATTAATCCATGTACCCGGATCGCAACTCGCCGGTCCTGATGCCCTCTCTCGACGCACGGACCACTTTCCAAAAAACGCCTCAGACAACTCCCTCGTAACCCTACTACCCCCGTCCCTCTTCGTCAATGTCATCGACATTGCCCTCTCCTCAAAGATCCGCTCTGCTTCAGCCGCTGACCCATTCGCCCTGACCTCACTCCAAGCGGTAGATGAAAACATCCCTGCCGCATTTCGTTCTCGACTTTCTGACTGGCAGAACCGGGAAGGGATACTCACTTACCAAGACCACATGTATGTTCCCCCCGAAGGAAATCTCAGACAAGAAATCCTACAGAAATACCATGATCATGAAACTGCCGGTCACCCTGGCTACCTCAAAACTCGTCAACTAGTCTCTGCAGAATTTTGGTGGCCTGGTCTAGCGTCTTTCGTCCGACACTACGTAGAAGGATGCGCAGTATGCCAACAGCATAAGGCTAACACCCATCCAAGCACCCCGCCCCTCATCCCCATAGCAACCTCCGCGTCTCACCCGTTCCAAGATATCTCAGTCGACATCATCACCGATCTTCCTATCTCTGATGGGAAAGACTCTATAGTTGTATGGGTTGACCGGGCTTTCAAAGGGGCCATATTTTGTCCAACCACCAAATCCGCGTTGGCTGCTAACATTGCCTCTCTCTACTTTCACAAAGTTTACCGATGTTTCGGACTCTTTGACCGAGTCATCTCGGACAGAGGACCTCAATTCACCTCGGCATTCGCCAAGGAAATGGGGCGTATTCTAAATTACGACCTCCATCTATCTGCCACCTATCACCCCCAGACAGACGGCCAGACCGAGCGAATGAATCAAGAATTAGAAACTTATCTCCAGATCTTTTGCGGGGATAACCCTGCCTCGTGGACTGAACTTCTGACTTTTGCCGAGTTCGCCCATAACCACCGCCCCCATTCCGTCACCAACCAGTCTCCGTTCTTCCTCCAAATGGGTTACGAACCAAAACCCCTTCCTTCCGTCCTCTCCCCCTCCAACCTTCCTGCGGTAGAACTTCGTCTTTCCCAGCTCACCAGGGCTAGGGATGAAGCCAAAGCAGCCCATGAACTTGCTAGAGCGACTATGGCCTCTCAGACTCAACTCCGCTTCAAACCCTTCACCATAGGGGATAAGGTCTGGTTGGAAGCCAGGAACCTCCACTGCCTTCAGAAGGATCCTAAGTTCCTCCCGAAACGAGAAGGACCATTTGAAATCATTAAGGTTCTCTCTCCCATCACTTACTGGCTGCGCCTTCCCAAGACCTGGAGAATCCACCCCATTTTCCACACCTCTCTTCTCTCCCCTGCCAAGGAAACCCTCGTTCATGGCCCGAACTTCCCCCAACCCCCTCCTACCCATGTAGGCCCTGAAGTGGAGTACATCGTGGATCGAATTCTCCGTCATCAAGGAACACCATCCCGACAGCGCTTCCTGATCCGCTGGAAGGGCTACTTGGCAGAAGACGACTCCTGGGAACCCAAGTGGAACTTAAAAAACTCCAAACTCCTCCTGTCCACCTATAAAAAACGTCACCCTCGAGACTTCCCTCCCCAACCCGCTTAAACTTCCTACCAACCACATCTCCCACCACACTATGCCTTGTTCTGATGTCCCCGAGCTCATTCTTCCTGTTCCCCCCAGACTCGGTGGTTCATCGCCTCCTGAGTCTGCTGCTAATTCTATCCTTGATTCTATCTCTTCTCTCACCGTCTCCGATGGTTCTGACGGAGAGGTTCACCCCTGTCCAACTCCTCAGCTTGGCCAGCTTACTCCTCATTCTTTGTCTACTGGCGTCTCAAGTGTTTCTCCTTCTCCTTCCTACTATACGCCTCCTTCCGTTCTGAACCCCCATGCAATGATCGCCAATGACACCTCCTCTCCTACTTCCTGTGTTGCTACCCCTGGCTGGGGGACCCAACCCACCATCTCCATCCCCGAACTCACTGAACCTCCTGTTCGTCTTGCCGCCTATCTCGGTACCATCGAATCCGTAGACCTTCCCGAACATGCCCATCGGGTATGGCCCAACCTCCCCACCGATGCTGAATCCTGCATCCTTCTCTGATTCCTTCAAGATCCTAGGTACACTGTTCCCATCAGTGCCCACCTCGACTATGGATCAGCCCTCCATTCCCTTTACCTCGCCACCCTTCAGGTGGCCCAACTCACTGCCATTATGCACGCCCCCTCCGCCTCCACCGACGCCAACACCACCTTCCGTAACCACACCCTGTCGCACATCCAGATGGAGCTGGAGACCCAACTCCTCCTCGCATTCTACCAGCTCGGCATGCTGGAGTTCATGCAAGACCTGGATCGTTACCTCCAGGATCTTGCCCAGTATACCCACCTTAGTACCGCCTCGGCATCCACCCCCTCGGCATCCTCCTCTGCGTTGAACTCTGAGGAGCTCGACGTTGTCGAATGCATTGAAGCCCGCTGGACCAGCAATTTTGGCAATACTCCCCTCCCCTCGTCTCACCTTCGGTTTCACGAAGCCTGTTTCCAATGCCACCACCTTGGTCACCAGCGTGTCAACTGTGGGGTCTATCAATGCCCGATATGCCGTTGTTTCCATCCCGGCCACTCTCAACAGCAGTGCCCTTTGCGCCGTGCTCCTCCGCCGCCCTCGCCCTCTACCTCTCCCGCCTCCTCACACTCGTCACACCCCTCCTCACCCCATCGTTCCTACCATGGCCCCCGCCACACCCGCGGGACTCGGCATATGGTCCCCAGCCGCCCTCGCCGCCGCTCCCACTCTCTGGACTTGGACTCTGGGGTGGACAACGACATCTGGGATGACACCGCCTTCGCCAATGTGACCGGTTCACCTGCTATGGGGGCTTGTGACTTGTAAGATGTCTGCACCGGTGCCTTGACCCTCGTGGGGGGGTAATGTTACGTTTTTCCCTGTCTTATCCTTTCTACCACACTTTCCCTGCCTTTATGCTTACCCTCTGACTCAAACTCTGTCATCTCGCTGTTCGAGCCCCACCCGATGACATCTTTTACCTCTGTATTACTCATAACGTTCTTAGACGTTCGCCCAACTTCCATGCTTTGTAAATGCTGACTCACCATTGTTCCTCAGCGTTCTACCAGGGTTCTACATCTGACTCATCCTAGTTCTATGGCTTTCCCTCCTGTTCTATTCGATTACCACGGCTCGTCTATTTAAACCGTAGCACTCGATCTGTAACACCAAGCTTGATCTTCTCAATCCAATGAGTTCCTGCAGACTTCATCTGATTACTCTGCCTCAGTCCCTGTCCACCCCTTTGCTTCCTCAGCAAAGGGGCAGCCCTCTAGTAGCACCACGGCTAGAGGTTCCTTGCATCGTCAAAACCCCAGTTCCCCCCAGTCTGCTTGACTCCTTTGAGATCGCGCCTAGCCTATGGCGAAGTGTAACACCCGCTATCCCCATGGGAACGTGATGCCACAGAAGCCTTCCTAGAAGAGAACCTCCGGTCCGGTGCCATCCGCCCCTCGAATTCCCCCCAAGCGTCCCCTTTCTTCTTCGTCCAGAAGAAAGAACTTGACTCCAACGGCAACCCCAAGCTCCGACCCTGTATGGATTACCGGAAGCTTAATGACCAGACTATCCGGGATGTGTACCCCCTACCCCAGATTGACGATCTCATCAACAAAGTGCAAGACGCCAAGGTCTTCACCAAGTTTGATGTCCGATGGGGTTACAACAACGTCCGAATCAAGGAAGGACACCAATGGAAAGGCGCCTTCCTCACTCACAAGGGCCTCTTTGAGCCTATGGTCATGTTCTTCGGAATGACCAACTCCCCAGCCACGTTCCAACGTTTCATGAACAACTTGTTCAGAGACATGATCTCCGAAGGATGGCTCGTCATCTATATGGACGACCTCCTTATCTTTTCCCCTGACGAACAACTCCATACTGAACGGACTAAGAGAGTCCTCCAACGGATGGAAGAACTCGACCTTCACCTCCGCTTGTCCAAATGTTCCTTTGCCACGGAACAGGTAGACTACCTCGGTATGATCCTTTCCCCCAGTAAGCTCGCCATGGACCCCATCAAGCTTGATGGAATCACCTCCTGGCCCGCCCCGACCTCCGTCAAAGAAGTCCGGTCTTTTCTCAGATTTGCCAATTACTATAGGCAGTTCATACCAGACTACTCCACCATCACTCACCTCCTCATTGACCTCACTAAGAAAACCCAACCCTGGCACTGGGACTTGTCACAGGAAGCTGCGTTCCTTCGTCTCAAGGAACTCTTCCTCTCCAAACCCATGCTCCGCCTCCCTGATCCCAGTGCACCTTTTGCCATTACGACCGACGCCTCCAGCATGGCCACAGGTGGCATTCTCTTACAGACCGACGAGAATGGTGCTTGGCACCCTTGCTCATACCTCTCCCAGTCATTCTCCCCCGCAGAGCGAAACTATGACATACACGATTGTGAACTCCTCGCCATCATTTGCGCCCTGAAATCTTGGCGTCACCTCCTCCATGGCTCATCCACGCCGATTCAGGTCTTCACAGACCACAAGAACCTTACCTACTTCTGAGCTCCCCAGAACCTCAATCGTCGACAAGCCCGCTGGCTATTAGACCTCGCGGACTTCGACTATAAGATGATCCACGTCCCTGGATCCCTCCTCGCCGGTCCTGATGCTTTGTCCCGCCGTCCGGACTTCCTCACCCATGCGCTGGACAACACACAGACCGTCCTCCTCCCGGACTCCATCTTGTTACACTTCGCCGTAGGCTAGGCGCGATCTCAAAGGAGTCAAGCGGACTGGGGGTCAGAAGCTTGGACGACACAAAGAACCTCTAGCCGTGGTGCTACTAGAGGGCTTCCCTTGCTTATAGAAGGCGAAGGGTAGAACAAGGACGAAGGCGAAGTTATCAGACGAAGTCCGCAAGAACTCGTTA
>JBBPSV010000957.1:0-12134 GCA_038093795.1 Retiboletus fuscus
ACCCAGTCAGCTATCAAGACTTCAGCATACGCTTATAACCTCTTACTCTCCTAGAAGTGAGTATCTCCCACTTCAGGCCCACTTCTTCCCTTCGTTGCCCTCAGCTGCGCACGTGGAATTACCTGTGATATTTCCATAGGGGATTGTCTAGCAGTGGTAACTGGGTTGAAACTGCTTGGTTCTTGATGGATGGACACATTTTCTGAAATGGCCGTAGCGTCCATTTGCAATGTCAGTGCCTGGATTGGTTGAGGCTTGGACTCCAGGTAAATTTCGAATGTCTGAATTGATAAAATATTAGCTAGCATTTCTTGGCAAAGCACCCGGGTCGCTTACCACTGGTCCATTGACATCATAATCGCATGTCAGTGCGAGGGACTGGACATGCACACCACAGGGTACAAACACCTTCACTACACGGTTTGACATTGTGGGATGGGGTGGATTTTGATTAACAGTTGAGGGGACGACCACAACGACAAACTAATCCCCCATACTTATATGAGATTCCAATTAGGTAGATCTTCACTCGAAAATCCACTACACACAATCTGAGATCTAGCTACAAACATGGTGTAATAGAAAACATATCTGAGTTGATGTTGACTCTGCCCATGCCATTCCCCTCTGCTAGCACAACATAGTGTTGTGTATCCTTCCACATATGGCTAAAATGACTCACTAAATTATCCCTCAGTCTTGCTTGTCATATAGCATATGCCTTGAGGCCTTCTTGGAGTGCAGGATCATTGACTGTAAATATATCCTGTCTCACTAACCACCAGTGTGATTGCCAGTGCAGGAATTCAAGGATTTGTTATTGCTCCTCGACCAGAAGCTGTACTTCTTCTCCCCAGCGGTGTGCTCGTGCATGAGTTTTGAACCATTCAACACAGATAGCTGATAGTTTGTGACAAGAGAATCAGAGGCAGCAGATAGTAAGCTTAAGCAGAATGATGCACCTTCTTGTATGTCTTCCTTGTCATCAGACGTACCAGTGGAGGTTGCTTCAGTATATCCACACACTAGCCAGATCCATGAAAGACAATGGCGGCCCTCACTGGAGTGATCTTCTGTACCTTCCATCATGTGATGAATGTCCTTGTCTTCAAGAATATGCAATGATTTATTCCAACCGACTTTGCTGAGTAGAATGGAAAGTGCTAAAAGTGCAGTGTGGGCAGCACGGTATTTGGCCACTGCAGTATTCACTTTTGCATCCACAACCTTGAGGCAGTTCCGGGCACCTGTATTGGCACTCTGGCCACGTAGGAATCTGTCCTTGAATCATAGCATGTATGCGCAGGAATGGAGGGCTTGGCACAGCTCTTCAAGGGCATCATGTGCCTGTCCGATTTGGAGTCGCCATTCAATTTCCTCAAACCTAATATCACAGGGGACTTGGCGTCGGATAGTAGATGGTAGCCATAAGCAAATGTCTTGCAGTTTGGATGTATTCTCAGGATCAGGTGCAGCTTTGAGTCATAGAGACACAACAGCAGGCATATACAATGTCTGCACACCACTCCACACTTCAATCTGTCTCCTCAGGACATTTGCTCGTTGCTGAAGTCTCGTCTGCTGCACCTCCATAGCATGGGACCCAATTTTTTCCAACTCCATACGAAGTCGATGCCTTCAGGAAGGCCCGTCAACATGTCAAATATAGTAATATGAAGGGCACTCACTGTTGCTCCTCAAGATCCAGACCGTTGCTTATCAGAAGGCTTGGCGAAATATCCAGATGTATGGGGGATTCAGACTGCTGAGATTCCTCTTGTGCAAGATGCAGGCACACAGTGGCTTGGGTGACCGCTAGTAGTATCACCAGAGTTAGTTCAATGGGCCCACTAGCGAGCTGGCAGGAAGACCCATACATTTACTATTGACCTCTAATGGATTGGGCTGGGTCATATCATCTTCCCATGCTTTGGCCTCTACCTTCCATCTCACCAGCTGCTTGGCATATCGCACTTCAAGTGACTTCTCAAATTCAATCAAATCCTCCTGGTGCTCATTCCTTTCTGGAACAGCTGCCTTCAGCTTCCGCAGAAGTGACTCGCCTAGGCCATGGCATTACAAAGTGAATTTCACAGTAAAATAGAAGTATATAAGTACTTGCCTAGGCCCGTAAGCTTCTTCCAGTTGCTATCTCCGATAAGATCGTCAAGGGTGTCTTGACGGTGTCCTGGACCCATCTCCTTGGTACTTGATGCAACAGCATTCAGTGTGGACCAGCCTCGTTCAGGTGCCTCACCATTTGTGCATGCTGCACCTTTCACATAATTAAAGGAATATTTCCATTGGCATTCAGCCACATGAGCAGGCAGATGAAACTTTGGAATAAACAGTACAACCTTTTTGTCGTCATGTGGAAAATGGAAGGGTGGGGGAAGCAACCTCATACGCTCCCAAAGGTGCCAGCCCCATTGGCAAACAATGTCATAGGAAACATTAAAACTGTTCAGGGCGGTGTCTTTGAGTGCCGAGAAAAAAATATAATCCATATTAATGTATCTGGAAAAGTTAAGTCAACTCAGAAATGGAAGCACAGGTACCAAACGATATCAAACCTCTCCCCCTTTTGCAAATCGCCAACTCCTCAGGGAAGTTTCATCTCATGTCTTGCACAACAGATGCTACCAGTGCCAGTGGCAGCCAAGCCTACCGATGACCTTGTATCAGTGTTGTTAACGGCTCTGTGGCTTGTGCATTGGCTTTTCTACACAACAAGTGAATTATAGAGTAGAAAACAGAGAAGATGTACTAACCTCTTGCTGGGTATCAGAGTGCTTACTCAGATACTGCTTGTATGATGTCTCCTCCATGAAGTAGGCCCAACCATTACTAAGACTTGGATCTACATTGTCCTTGGATATTGCCCTCTGCTTCAGGCGGAAGTTGGCATCGATGGCCACAAATAAGGCATAGAGCCATCTGATGAAGAGTGAGCACTGAAGAACTGAGAACCAAGATAGATGTACTGCTTCTCTTTGGGTGCATCTTTCCAATCCACAGGCAGATTTTTTCCAGGTTGGGGACAGGCCAGACAAAGTACTGCACAATCACCTTCTTGAGTGGATTCAATGCCAGCAGGACTCTGGCCATGGCCAGAGCATTTCAGCATCTTCAAGTGACGCCACTCACAAACCATCTGCATAAATTGCTCATATCGATCCTAGCAACGGGGATGCACATTTCTTATTAACATCCTATTAATAGTGAGACAAGTTACCTTAGGTGGTGACAACCTGGTGTTATTTCCCTAACAAGCCAGAGCACTGTAAAAGTGATGTGCAGAGACTTTTGACTCAAGCGACAAAAGGTGGAATTCTTCTAGGAGGGAGAATGTTGCTGCAGTTCGTGGCTTGTCGGTGCTTGCAGGGAATAGCCGGTAGTGCAGGAGTTGGTGCACATGTGAGTCCGCAGCCTCGCAGCCACAGAATCAAAGAGTCACGGAATGGATTCCATTTCCATTTATGATGACAAAATCATCAGAGTGCAGTGCTTTCAGAAGATAGCATGGTTCTCTGAACACATGGCCCAGCTGGATTACAAGACCTAGTTCTCTAAGTGATTTGCGAACCCAATGGGTACCAGTCCATTCCTAACATATTATGCAAGTCAGAAAAATGCTATATTGCAGACAGCAGTTACACTGACCTTGATCAAATGAAGTGGAAGGGTCACGTGAGTTGACAATAAGCAGGTTTTGCAGTACATGTTGACACCCAAACAATCATGACAGCGATGGGTCACTGGTCCAGCCTTACAGTGCGTACACATGGTGATTCCACATCACCCTTCCATACGAATGAATTCCCGAAGGAAGTCATCGCGATCCTGCTCCATCCAAACAAGTAAAGGAAAGTCCTATAATATCAATTGCATGAGTCACTGCAGGTGCGCAATGAACAAATAATTACCCCCGCAGTGTGTTGCCTTGGGACATTGTCAAGAATAGACAGATTGACACTATCTGGAAGGTTATTGGTAACTTCTGGCATGATATTCACTTCGAAATCAGAAGACATGGACGTGCCATCCAGCTGATTACCACTTGGTTGTCTCTGTGGCTCTTTGCATAGTCTGATGGTTTTTTTCTTCACGCTCACTGATCTAGCATTGATTGATTGGATTTTCTGGTAATGGAGAGTAATTGAGTCGTTCAGCTTATTCTGTTGATGGTATATCTTCATCTTTGAACCCTTGATTTTTTTGGTGAGAAGGGGGGACAGACGACGACCGGCGGTGGTAGCAGCATGTCCTAGAAAGAAATCGACCAGCAGTTGAGTGTCACAACCATGACACCAACTTCGTATTACCTGAGGCAGTACTTTGTCCTGCCAGATTGGGCCCCTTTGAGGAATCAGCGTCACTTGACATTCAAGATCAGTAGGTTGTGGTTATGTGGCTCTGGCACAAGGTCGAAGGTGGAAATTGTGGCAGCAAGGAGCACCGCGGGCAAGATGCAAGAAAAGGTGGCTATCTTACTACTTTGGAGCTTTGTTCCTGCCTCACGCCACACTTCCTTGAACAGAACAAGGTCTCAGTACCTGCCACTCTTTTGCAAGACTCCCGACTGTTTGCATGATGAGTTGCAAGACTGCGGATTCTTTGTGTGATGCTGCACCGAGGACTCACGAGGAGATACCAGCGCTTCACAAGATGGGCCTTTACTGGCACAATGTAAGCTCTCATTTCGTCTGACCAAGGGTGCTGCTGACACGACTTTTTCCAGTTTCAAAAGACTATAAAATAATACTCATCCAGCTCAGATGGTCCTCATCCGTCCATTCAAATTGTCAACACCTCTGCATGATGGTAACAGTCACGACGACCCCCGCATCCACTGATCAGCTTGAAGGTTAGATTCATTATCGTTACTGCTGTCAGTTAGTGTGGTTAAACCAGCTTCGATCTTAGAACTGCTGGCTCTCATCCAGAGTGTCAGCCTTTCTCCTGATGGTGCTGAGCGGGTTGTTGCAGCTGCACGCCAGCATGCAGGTACCTTGGTGACAAGCCCAGATCCACCTGAGTCCACTTCTATTAGCACAGTCGTTGAAGCACATCACATGGCTGATTCAGAACCTACATCTTCCACTGAACCACCACTGATGGCTGACCCTGATACTGTTCCCCCCGCTGCCACGGCTAACACCGGTCTGAATCCTCCCGTGCCTGTCTTGGTCAGCGAGCACGAAGTGGCGACACACCACGATGTCGCCTTCTACATCCCTGTGGCAGACGTGCCGGGTCCTTACTACCTTGTTACAAAGGGCAGGGCACTTGGTATAATCACAGGATGGTGAGTGTTTTGCTTGCAAACCGTGTATCAATGATCAGTGACTTCTATTGAATAGGAACCATGCTTCACCTCTCATCAGCGAGGTCCCTGGCGCAGTCTATCACAAGGTAAAATGCTTAACTCGGGCGCAGCAAATGATGGAGGTTACAATTGTTGATGGCAACACGAGGATAATAACTGTGCAACCGGAGAGTTCTTGAACATCTTGTCACTATAGTCTTTTGCTGTACATATCATCAATGGGAAATGGTGCTGTGTTGAGACGCATTTATCTGTGAATTCGCAGGAACACAAGAATCATGTGAACTTCAACACTGAACGCATCTGAAAAGACGGTCGTAACATTATCGCTTGCCTACACTTTCGTAGGCCATTCAAGAGCTGTGATTGGAGGACGGGTCAGCGAAAAAGGGAATTAAGGGTCCTTCCCCAATACAGTCACAAAACGGACGACCTTTGCGAGGTGGATGCCTTGGCTAACCAGGTGCTGAGTGTCCGACGTCCATTTTGCTCCTTTTCTGGCTGTGCCACTCACCGCTGTGACACTGCTTGACAATAGTATGGATCGATCAAAGATATACCTCACACCTGAAGAAAAGACCTTGGCCACTCATAGATATCGGGCGAAGTACTACGAGAAGTCAACTTGTCACTCAGTTGAGTCGCCCACTGTACATACCGACCTTTCTTCAACAGGAATCCGCGTCGGTGCACCGGTGCACCATCAACCGGAAAGTTTCTGACGTCATCTTGCAATAGTCAATAGATACTGAAATGGAAGTTAAGTCCACCTGTCGAATCCAAGTCAGATAGTACCCACATTGAGACTGTAAGCCAACAATATATTGCATCTCAGATCTAGTCATCAACACCGATCCAAGGACTGCTACCAGGTTCGAGATTCAATTTAGATCATTTACTGACCATTCTCCTACCTAGTCGTCAACACTGATCCAAGGATTGCTATCAGGTTCGAGATTCAATTTAGATCGTTTACTGACCATTCGCCTACCAGGTTCAAGATCCAATTTAGATCGTTTACTGACCATTCACCCCCTAGATATAGCTCCATGCCTTCCGAGTCGTGACGAGCCCCCGATTGCCAGTGTCCCGCACGTTGTATTGACTGCCTGAGTGGTGACACGCCGCTTCCGCTCCTGCTTGCCCAGTTCTGTGACCCTCTTTTGTTTCATTTTCAACCTCGTCTCCCATACATTCACGACTGCCTTCGCGTGTTGCCTACCTTCAAGACCATCGGTTGAAACCAATCCTTTTGCCTGAGAAAGTAAGTTGTATGGGTCTCGTATGCTCAATCTGCTGCTGATCAATCACAGATGCCATCAGAATGGACAACACAGGAGCAGAAGGCCTTCCTCAAGGTGGAGCTTGTCACGTTCAAGAAGATAGGCAGTCGTAATTACACGAAGCATTGGGAAGCGCTTTACAATAGATTCTTTCAGCGGTGGCCTGAGCGTCTGAGTGCTCTACCTGGTGTGTCATTGGACGCTGCTCTTTCTGAAGATCAGAAGAACACTCTCGCAGACGCTGTCGACAAACGACAGAAGCGGATCCGGCGTTGGATGCACTGGCACAATGGGGCGGGTGACAACCGTGCGGCCAACAACAAGACCGCCAAAATTATCAATGGCCTTCTCAAGAGCAAGACGCGTGTCAAGAAGCCTTGGGAAATCTATTCGAAGAAGTACTATGCATTGCGCGTCCGACAGGAAGTGGAAGCTGGCGCTCCGATCGTCGACGTTAACAAGAAGACCCGCGACATGTTCGAGAATGAGTCACCCGAGATTCAAGAAGAGATATACGGACTTCAAAAAGAGGACGTGAAGAAGAAGAAAGGATCTTGCAAAACGGGTGGTCAGGACGAGTCTGACGACGAAGATGAGTCGGTCATAGAAACAGACCCATTGGTTCGCCGTCGGTAAGTGCTGATCAATATGTATTCACTTCAGATACTAACGCGTATGGATAGAAACATTCAACAGTGTGGCGGGGTGCTGCAACGCATTCTTGGTCGCCTGAGCAACAAAACGGGGTTGAAATTCACCGTGTTGATGGGAGGAGTTGACCCTCTTGACCCTGATGGCGGACAATTCGTAGCAAGGTCAGTGCATTCCGTCACACTTGACCCAGAGATATACTGACTGTAATATAGCATCCATACTGGAAAGACCAAAGAAAATCGTGACTTTGCCGATGTCTACCCGAAGTTTGAAACCGAGGTGATCAAAGCATTCAGTGACTTCCTTGAGGAGGCATTCGGTCAGTCCAGTTTGCGCTCTCTTATTGGATTGTTATAGGAATACTTAACCAATACATCACCAGATCCTCTGAACAGTCAAGAAAACGATTGCAAGGATAAGACTGAGGGAGCCGTTGTCGAGAGCGATGCCGTGGATGAGGAGGATCAGTCAGCACGGCTGGACGCTTGTGTGGAACAGAATGGGGGGGGTGAGGATACAGACGATGAGCACAATCAAGAGGATGGGGATGGAGACGATGAGGGGACAGATGCACCCCCTACTTATAGTCCGTCGCCAACTTCGAACACCGCAGCTCTTGCAAGATCCCAATCCGATCTTGCGACAACGTCGCCCCCTCATCTTGCAACATCTCAAACCCATTCCCATCTCGCAACATCGTCGCCCCCTCATCTTGCAACATCGCCCGCTCATCTTGCAACATCTCAAACCCATTCCCATCTCGCAACATCGTCGCCCCCTCATCTTGCAACATCATCCACTCATCTTGCAACATCTCAAACCCGTTCCTGTCTTGCAACATCCGAGTCGTCGCCCCCCCATCTTGCAACATCGTCCGATTCCAATACCACCTCGTCAACAATGCCTCCTGGTCCGTCGGATCCTGCAACATACCCCGTGCTGCATTATTCGACGCCTTCGGCACCGCCTATGACCTCATATCCTTCTGCATCAGCGACATTCCCATCCATCGCTAATCCCTCCGGTTTCAATATGGCGGACCCGTTCGGACCAGGAAGCTTGACCCGGCTTCTTTATTCCGACGATCTATCCGGTTATTCGGGTTTGGGGAGCTTGGAATGGAATGACCCTTTCGCATCCGCGCCCAATCAAGCATCAGGTACTTCTACAATGTCAGCGCTATACCCGGAGCTCTCGGGCTTCAATGTCAACGGTAACCAGTTCGATACTATGTTCGGGATGGGCGCCCCCAATCAGATGCAGCCCATGCCAAATACATTCAACTTCGCTGGAGAGGTTGGCAGTCAACCAGGTCTGTCCATCTCGCAGACGACAGCACCAGTCCTGCCGCCATTACCGGCTCCATATTCACCACTGGCGTCTGCATCACCCGGTCCGCTCTCCGACATCAATGTCCCTCCGGCCCCAGTCATTCCTCCGACTCAGCCTGGAAGAATCAAGATGCGGATTTCCGCAAGCGTTGCAGCAGAGGGCGCAGAGGCAAGTCCAGTTGGTCGGCCCAAGCGAAAACATGTTCCATCCCAGCGTTCCCAGCGAGACAATGCCATTGGCCAGGAGAATCGCGTCCCCCTGCCTGCTACCGAGGCATCGAAAAAGCCGAAGAGCAAGAGGCCACCCAAATCTACCCAAACTTCTCCTCGAAAGTACGTGTTCCTGTCCGGGGATATATTGTTAACACTCACAGCTTATCCAGAAAACGCAAGATTAGCGGCTGATCACTCGCTGCGTCATTTTTATTTACTCGTACACAAGATTTCATGTAATTATTGAGTATCTATACGACATATTACACTTTTTCTCATGACCGCGGGTATATGGGAAGTGTTGCAAGATAAGGGGGCGGGACTGCAATGCCCCAAAGAGGGAAGTTTTGCATGACAATTCAAGAGGACGCGCGAAAACGGGACAAGTCTTGCAAGTCAAGGGGGCACGCGAGAACGGGACGGGAAGATGCGATGGCGAGGGAGTGGTCTTGCAAGTCAAGGGGGCGAGCAGGAACGGGACGGGAAGACGCGACGGCGGTCTTGCAAGACATCAGTAACTTGCAAGACAAGTCAAGGGGATGCGCGGGAACGGGACGGTAAGATGCGACGGCAAGGACGTGGTCTTGCAAGTCAAGAGGATGCGCGGGAACGGGCCCGGGACAGGTCTTGCAAGTAAGAATAGTTTTGCATGACGGAGCAGGGGACGACGACCGGGGGAGGTAATCCTGCATCATACGGGAAGACGGGATGGGGAAGCGGTGGTCTTGCAAGTCACCGTAGTCTTGCAAGCCAAGGGTGCACGCAGGAACGGGACGGGAAGACGGGACGGCGACGGCGTGGTCTTGCAAGTCAGCAAAGTTTTGCATGACGAGGCAGGGGACGACGACCGGGGGAGGTAATCTTGCATATTCGCGCTGTACGTACCCTTGATCGTAAATCCTGCAATTCAAGCTTAACGATAAGTACTGCTGTTTCCTGCAAAACTCTGGCACGACAGCCTGACCAAGTAGCATGTTGTACAGACGAACCGAATTATTAGTGAAAAGTGCACACACCCTCGATCGTGAAGAGGAATCGAACCCCGATCTCGCCATGCTCTGCGTATGAGAAACGACAATGATGATATATCCATGTAGTTTTTTTCAACCCGGCATCCAGGAAATCTACCTTGACAGTAATGAATGCAGTGTCGACTCAACATAATGCTACTTATATCCATCACGACACTGTAGCAGGGACCAACGAAGATCTATCGAGAAGCCCGTCAGAGGAAGCACAAACTAGTAGCAACATGCGAAACTCGCCTACCAATGAGTGTTCTCAGATTGCATCACCAGCGACGTTCTTGGCATTGGTCCATGTGAATACGGAACCAGCTGCTCGAATTTTGCCCCATACTTCTCCGAGAGGAATGGCCCACCAGTCACATCTCGGACCGTGATAGCGTTCAGCTCGTCCAAGTCACCAGTAACAAGCCCTTCCATGGTCCCATTCCATGTTGGGCTTGCTTCCTTCGCCGTTCTCCGGGCAAGGACCATACGGTCAGGCTATAGTGTCATATTGATGCAAGAAATGAAGGATTGTAGTCAGAAGTGGTTAACTGATGCATAATAATGTTTGATCAGAATACGGTAGAGACATTCGACGCTGAAGTTGGTACACTACATCAGGGTCACTGACCTCATTTCCCTTGTCGAAAAGCCTTCACCACTTAAACCGCCATCAGCCATGAAATTAAGAATGATGTTGTCGAACGCAAGGCATGCGCAAAAGAGGACTAAATAGGTCGTGAGATTGCTGAATAGTCCCGTGAGGTCGCAATCCTCATTGAGGTCATCTAGCCACAGTTCGGAGGTATAGAGATCGTTCAAATCAAGGAGCGAGCAATTCTTGATAGACAGACGATCGAGACTCCATCCAGCACCTTGCACGAATCTTGCTGCATCATCGCCCCTGAGATCCTCACATACCATTGCAGGAACGACGAAATAGTGAGGAGATTCAAAAAATAAATTTCCGGATCTTCGGCAAAGTGGACACCTCGGAAAGTGATGACTTCAAATCCCCTGGTGTATAAGAGAACTTCAACTGCAGCTCCAATAGAGATGGCAGAACAGGGTCCGGACGGGGTAAGGGGGAGATACTTTAGTAGCAAGTATCTGGAAACCGGCCGTGGCCAACGGCGGAAACACTGACTCGGGGAAGGGCGGGCACGAAAGAACTGGACCACGCTCTATACGGGGACTACGAGGTACGGGTACAAGGGCTACTATCGTATCTCTACGAGATGGCGGATATATATATATATGTATCGTACACGTGACTAGGATGCCAGTGAGGCTTACAATATCCTACTAGTGCGGCAGGGCCTGAGCAAATGTCCAGAAGTCAATGGATAGTCACGGTGAGTTAAATTCCGGCACACAAATATGGAACTCCAGCTGGTGTCCATCATCTTGATCGCTTGAATCATAGTTGTGATGAGCGAAAGGAGTGGTAACCGGCTGCCCTTCGTGAAAAAGGTCCATGGATGCATGGATGTTGGCTGGTTCGACGAGCCAACGGGGAAGGTCGGGAATAGAAGTGTGGTGGAGAAGAGAAAATTGGGTACTTAGTTTCGATGTGATGTAGGTGCTGAGATATGCCAGTGTAGGCCCGGGGTAGGATCGCGTCAATGTAGGACTTCTCGTCAAGAGCCTGCATGTTGGGCGCATGGGGATAGCTTTTCACAACAACTTCGACGGGTAGGCCTTGTGACCAACTGAAATAGTTGGTGACATCGTGGAGAGGAGTTGTAGTTGGATGAACGGCAACGGGGATACGTGCCCAATATCCGGGGTAGCAGTACCGTGACGCGAGAAGTGCACACAAGCGCCGACAGACGTTGGCCTGAGCGAACAGAAACATGGATGAAGCGAATAGATCGCGCTTCCAGCATGTAGTTCTCTTGCCCTTTCTCTGATATATCTTGTAAAGTAGCTTGAAAATCGTGATGAGGTGTTCATTCGGGAGATCGTTGATGGAGGTATATAATATTAAGTTCCTCATCATCATGCTAGGCTAGTTACTACTTAGAACTGATCACGAGGAAATTGACGGTCCACAAGCGGGTGAGCTGCCATCTTTGGGTTATTCTGTTCAGAACAATGGACTGACCCTTTGAAAGGTGGCGGCATGGAATTGGATCGATGCTACTAGCCGATGAGTACTTCATCCCGACCTTCAAGTTCAAATAATTCGCGCTCGCCTCAATCCCAACCACCACGCAGACCCGGCCCACCGAAGCCTTCCTCCACTAATTCCTGACCGTCAACGCTGCTCCAGGTCGAAACATGAGTGAGAAAGCTGCCATGCCCATCAAAG
>JBBPSV010000958.1:0-12133 GCA_038093795.1 Retiboletus fuscus
CTTTTCCTTTATATTACTCATACTTGTTCTCTCACATTTCACCACCTTCAGTGCTATGCTTGTATTACATGTACACATTCCCTTGTCTTCTCTCAAGTTCTCTCCACTTCCTACTCTGACTTCTGGCTCATCTATTTAAACCATAGCTACTTTCCCATGTACACTAAGCTTGATCTTCTCAATTTGTGAGTTACTGTGGACAATGCTTGAATCCTCAGTTGCTGTTTCTCTCCCTGACCCCCTTTGTCTTGAACAACTTTTGGCTCTCCAGCCTTGAGTAGACTCCTAGTAGCCTTACAGCTAGGAGAACTCCCCCTTGACATTGTCTCAAGCTTCTGACACCATCTGTCTACTTGGCTCTTTGAGATCATACCTAGCCTACAGTGAAGCATAACACAATCCATTCTGTCATGAGCTATAGACTGCATGGCACACTAACATAACTTGCAGTTGCAAAATGCAAGACTAATCCCAGTAATCTTTTTGTCTTCTTCAAGGCAGCACAACACTTCTGTCTCAAGCACCTTCATTATCCATCAGCAAAACAGCTATATTTGGACAGATACCACCATTTAGCAAATATGTGATCCAATGTCACAGCTATGCCACAGTACATCTGAGCACATTGTGCACTGTACAGGACTGTAGAATACTTTGCATACTAAATATAAAATAGTGAAGAAAAAAGATTATATATCAACTACAGTTAATTGTATGTTAAAAATGCTATAAAAATGACATAGTAACAATATGTGGACCATAAATTTTGAATTATGACTAGTACAAAACTCTAATAAAGTGTAGCCTAAGTTGTCCTAACCATAAACATGGAAAGGTTTTGAGTGACTGCCATGGCATCACATCAAATGTGACCATATTTCAATTATATACTATATTATGCTGTGTTCCAAAGCTGATACAATCTCCTACTTACTCTCTCACCCCTCTCTCTTGGCAATGATACATCATGTGTGCCAGGATTGTTTCTATTATATAACCCTCTTACTTGCCTCCTTCTCTTTGTCATCTCCCTTCACCTCACCCCTCTCTCAGTGGTAGTGTATTGGATGTGCCAGCAAGGGATTGTCATTGGTATGGAAAACCCATGTGGATACAAGTGTGGATAGTGCTTGGGTACAGGTATAGGTAGTGCCATGCTGTATCTGTACTTGTGATGTAGGTATCTTCCTGATATGATAAGTTGCAGAACACTATTATATATCACCATTGCTTTGTTGCCATTGCCTCACTCTCACCCTTCTCTCTTGTTACAGGTTTAGTGGACCCCCTACCCTTTTCCACTAACACTTGGGATGGCCACCTGGACACTGCTCAGAAGAACACTTGCCTTGCCAGCACAGCCAAATGGTTCACTGCCTCATTAGCAATGTAAGACAATCCACTTTCTATTCCATTCCTGATCTATTCTATTATGCTTCACACTAGGCTGGGCATTGTCCCAAGAGTCAAGTGGACTATGGCAAAGAGGGTCAAGGGGTTGGAAGCTTGGAATGACAATGAAAGAGGTTCTCCTAGTTATGGAGCTACTAGAAGTCTGCTTTTTGTGAGGAATGAAGAGTGGACCAAGGTCAAAGAGTGAGACTGAGGCTGAGAGTTCAGGTCAAGTCTGCAATGACTCATAGATTGGAAAGATCAAGCTTAAAGTAGAAGAGCAAGCTAGCTATGGTTTAAATAGGTGAGCCATGATTAGAGTTAGATAAGCAAATAGAAACCAAGAGAATAACAGAGAAATATATGAGTAATACATGATGTGGCATTGAAGGTGATGGAACATCAGAGAAATGTATAAGTAATACAAAAGAAAGAATGCACCTTGCAAGGCTTGAATAGTGAAGTGAATGTCCATGGAGAGAGAGAGCATAGCTAGTATACAAGATAGCATAGGAAACAAATCACAACATTACCCCCTATTTATGGTTAAGACTCTGTTGAAGACATCAGAAATTGTAGAATCCCATTTCCAGAGATCTAGTGACATTGGCAAAGGTAACATCATCCCAGATATCATTATCCATCTTGCAGTCATAGATTGGAGAATAGGAGCAGCAGGAAGGGTGGCAGAGGACCATACAAGCAGTGCCATGTCCTCCATAGGTGCTGCAGCAATGGTTGAAGAGTCTGCCATAGCAAGAAAACTGTGATATGGGAAAGGTAGAGAGTGAGGGTGGCAGAGGAGAGCAGTGCAGAGGGCATTGCCTCTGAGTGTGGCTGGGACTGAAACAGTGGCAAAGTGGGCATTGATAGCATACTTCATGAAAGAAGGGGTGAAAGGGGAGGAGCAAGATATTGCCATAGTTGCCAGTCCAGTGGGCTTCAACATAATCAATGATAGCAAGTTCCTCTAAGTTAAGGAGTTCAGAGGAAGTGGACAAGGTAGAGGCTGCTCTAGAGTTGGGAGTGGTACCAATGTGGATATAAAATGTGAGGTCCCACAAGTATCAATCTAAATCCTTCATAAATTTGAGTATTTCCAACTGATAGAGGGCAATGATGAGATTGGTTTCCATCTCTTTCTGGATATTAGAGAGCATATGGTCTCAAATGGCAGCATTGGCATCAGTGGAAGGGGAGTGTAAGATTGGGGTGATCTGGGTGATTCAAAGGGTAGTCTGGTATAAAGAGCAGAGGACCAATCTGTCATCTAGGTAACATTTGATGGAGACTGCATAACATGGGTCATGGATGAATTGAATAAGAGTATGGACTTGAACCTCAATGGGGAGGTCAGGGCAGAGGCAGTGGGCATACTCAGGGACATCTATGGAGATGATGGTGCCAAGGTGTGGGACCAAGTGGATGGGGGGTTCCTCTGCTACAACAGAGGCAATGGCTTCACAGGTTTTCCATCCTGAGGTAGCAACATGGGAAGGAGGAGAGAAGTTGTCATCTACAGGAGTTTGGGAGGGAGCCACTGAGGGGTTATCCTTGATGTGTAATGGATGGTCAGGATGAAAATCTGAAGGGTGATAAATAAAGTGGTGGAAAGAGAGAAGGAGGCAGGTCTATATCAATATCAGAATGGTAAGAACTCTCATTGCTAACAGAAAGAGTGAGTTGAAAAATAGCAACTGAATGGAATAGATGTCAGAGGGAACATTAGAACAAGGCATGTTACTGTGTGTGATAGATGGATGATGGTAGAGTATTAATCTTGGGAAGGAAAATCCTTGGGGTGATATTTTTTATAATCAAGTAGGAGGAGTTTGGAATTTTTGAGATTCTATTCCAGTTCCCAAGAGTCATCATCCAGGGTATAGCCCTTCCATGAGATCAGATATCTCCATCAGTTAGGAGGCTATTGATGCTCTAATATTCTATTTACAGGGTACTCTTCCTTGTGGTTGATAAGGTCAGGTGGAGATTGGGGGAAGTTTGGGCCATGAATGGAAGTTTCCTTGGCAGAGAATAGAAGAGAGGTATGGAAGACTGGGTGGATCTTCCAAGTCTTTGGAAGGTGGAGTCAGTACATGATGGAAGATAGTATCTTGATGATTTCAAATGGTCCTTCTCTTTTGGATGCAAACTTAGGGTTAGTGTGGAAGCAGTAGAGATTACATGCCTCAAGCCAGACCATATCCCCCAGGGTAAAGGGTTTAAAGTGCTGATGTGTACATGAGACCATGACCACATGGGCCAGATTGTGCATTGCAACTGCTTTGTCTCTTGCTTTCTTTAGGGCAGATAAGTAGAGTTTGACAAAGAAGAGATTGTAAGGAGAAAGAACTGATGGGAGAGCCTTGAGTTCATACCCCATCATCAAAAAGAATGGGATTTGACTAGTGACAGAATGGAAGTGATGGTTGTGGGTGAATTCCACATGGGAGAGAAGGTCTCTTTAGAAGGTAGGATTGTCTGCACAAAAGATGTGAAGATATGTTTCTAGTTCTTGGTTGGCTTGTTTGGTCTGACCATCAGTCTGTGAATGACATACTGTAGAGAGGTGAAGGTTGTAGTTGAGAATTTGTCCAATCTCCTTGGAAAAGGCCATGGCAAATTGGGGACCACACTTGGAGATTACTTGATTGAAGAGACAAAATTCAAGGTATACCTTGTGGAAATGGAGTGCTGCAGTGTTTGCAGCTGAAGCCATTTTCTTGGTGGCACAGAAAATTGCCCTCTTACTAAGGCTGTAGGAAATAATAGATGATCCTGGCTATTTACCAGTTGAGGGTATGGGGTTCACAGAAATAAGTAAAATTTTTGTAGTCAGTGAATACTTGCACTTGGTGACTTGGTGGGAAGATTCACACATGTAGTGACTTCAAGTGTTTAAAGCATGTATGACAGCAAGGTGTTCTCTATCATGGATGTCATAATTTTGTTGGGCAGGATCAAAAATTTGGAAGAGGCATGAGAAGGGATGCCATTTCCTGTTCACATCTGCTTGGAGAAGAATACTGCTGGAGGCAAACTTGGAAGCATCCATGGCAACAGCAAAAGAGGCAAAAAGGTCCAGTACCTGAAGGACTAGTTGCCAGGTGAATTGGTCCTTAAGCTGAGTAAATACCAGTGAACAGGATTCTGACCAGTCCCAGGTGGAAGCTTTCTTGGTTAGGTCTATGAGAGGATAAGTGATGGTGGAGAAGTTGGCAAATCTGAGAAAGGATTGTATATCCTTAACCAATTGTGGCATGGGCCAGTGAGTGATCCCATCCAACTTGGTCAGATCCATGGCAATTTTGTCAGGACAAATAATCATTTCCAGGTACTCAACTTCATCTCAGTCAAACAAGCATTTCTCAGGTTTGAGGTGAAGATGGAACTCTTCCATCTGTTACAGTACCCAGTGAGTATGGTTGGTATATGTCTATTGATCTGAGAAGAATATGAGGAGGTCATCCATATAGATAACAAGCCATTCTTCTGTGATCATATCACAAAAGACATTATTCATGAATCATTGGAAGGTGGAAGGGGAGTTGGTGAGGCCAAAGAACATGATGTTGTGTTCAAAGAGCCTGCAATGAGTAATAAAGGCAGCTTTCCATTGGTCCCTCTGCTCAATCCATACATTGTTATACCTCCAATGGACATCCATCTTTATGAAAACCTTTGCTTCCTGGATATACTCCATAAAATCTTGAAGGAGGGGGAGAGGATAAGCATCCTGGATGTTCTGGATGTTAAGTCATTGGTAGTCCTGGCAAGGATGGAGTATAGGTTTTTGTCCTTCTTGCACTTTCTTTTTGATAAAGAAGAAAGGGGAAGCCTATGGGGACTTTGATGGAGATATTATTCTGGATGCTAGGTTCTCATTGACAAACTTGTTGATGGCAACTCTTTTATCCTGAGATAGGGGATATATCTTAGCAATGTGGGGAATGCAGTCATCTTTGAAATTAATGGCATGATCATAAAGGGTGGAAGGGAGAAGGATGTTGGAGCCTTCCTCTGAGAACATGCTTTCATATCAGCTGTATTCTTCAGATAAAGTCATAGGCTTAGAGTTTTTGGAGGGTAAGGTCAATTCTGTGGAGATGGACAGACAAGAGATTAGTGGGATGGGGAAAAAACAGGATCTGCAACAAACAATGTGATTGACAGTGTACTGGTTTTATATCCAGGTTAGGAAGTTACATTTGTCTTGGACTGAGTTTATATGAACATGACAAGGGGGGAGTCTAGAAGAGGTGAAGCATTTATCCCTAGTGGTGGCTGCAGTCTGATAAAGGAAGAAGAGCAGGGCAATATAGAGACTCCTAGGTTTCTACTGTTACATGAAGTGTTTGCAAAGGGGACTTCCTCTCAAGATGTTGTCAAGGCAATACTCATAAAGAGACCAACATCTGATGATATCTTGTAATAGAGAAAGGCAGAGGGTCTCGAAGAGATATTCTCAAGGACTCGAGGGTGAATCAAGCAATGCTTGTATTGCAAAGAGATTAGAGTACAAGTACAGAAGAGACAAGTATTTATAGACCAGGGTGATGTACATGGACTGTTGAGATAAAAAAGGAAAGACAAGAGAAAAGAGACTATTCTGGAGATTGGGGGACACTAGCTGTTATGAAAGAAATGGTGGAGGAGTACTAAGTCTGATAGACAATCACATGATTAAGAGAGTGAGAAACAAAGGATCCAAGATGGACCTATAATGATGATACAACCCACTCTGATATACTGAGTGGTGATGTTACCTCTCCAGGTGAGCAGTTGGTGATCATGAACTAAAAGTATAATGTGAGACCAAAGAAGAGAGAAAATCATAACATTACCCCTATTGTACAATTGAATCCCTGGTTCAATCCTCATGGTCTGCAGACTCAACTGTCTGAGTTCTAATTGATTCTTCAATCCTAACATCAACATTCTCAGTAAGCCAATCCCAGCCAGGTATGTAGTTACAGTCTACCTTTGCCAGCACATAGCTACCAGCAACAGGTTATGAGCCCCACTAGTGTCTATAGACCTAGCAACTCACCTGGATATTGCTTTGCTCATCCTGTGCATTTTCATGCCAGATGTAGCAGAACATTTAAGACAGTTCTGTGTGATAAAACACCAAACCACTCAGATGCACTTTGCACTCAGAGTGAAAAAATGTCACCTGAATTAAAATCCATGGGGAGACTATGTCACTCTGGATCCAGGGCTCTGAATGTTCAGGAATGCGAACTTTTCACACCCTTTCCTTCAAGGTTGTGGGTAGTACTGATGCTTTCATCCCCAGATTCTCATCTATCAACAATGTCTTCCTCCTCCACCTTTTCCAAGATTCCCACCCTCTCTGGCTTCAACTACAAGCTCTAGGCACTGCTTATGCAGGCATACCTTTGCTTCATTGGTGCCTGGGGGGTGATCAACCATGTCACTCACCTGGTTGATGTTGTGGACACCTACAACAACAAGATGAACCAGACTGAACAAAATGCTTGGGATGACTTGGATGACAAGGCTCTTGGGTCCATCATCCTGAAGCTTGAGCCCCATATTGTGGCTCACTTCCAGGCTCACATCACTGCTGGTGCTCTCTGGGCTGACCTGAAGAAAGCCTATTCACTTCCCTCTATCACCACTGCTTATTGTGATTTCAAGGAGATGATCAACCTCTTCTTCCCAGAGAACAACCATCCTGTGCCTGCTTTTGCCAAACTCAACTCTCTGTTCACATAACTTGCTGAGCAGAAGTATGAGGTCTCTGATCCCATCAAGCTAATGATCATCCTCTCCAAACTCCCCAAATACATTGACCTCCTCTCCTCCATCATCAATCAATTGTCTGCAAAGACAACTAAGAATGCCACTCCCACCATCACTAAGGTTGAACACCTTGTCACCACTGCCTGGCAGCAGCATGCCTCCAACAGGAGGCCCTCTAGCTCTGCCAACAAGGTCTCCACTGTCAAGCAGAAGGGGAATGATCCCCAATTTCAGCAGCAACAATAAGGCTCATCATCTTCCACAGGTGACAACTTGCAGGATTGGGAGAAGAAGAAACAGCAATGGGACAAACACTCTGAAGCTGGTCTGGCAAAACAGGACAAGAAGAAGAAGGACAAAGGAAAGTCCAATGCTGCTGTCTCTGATGCCACTGCCTCCTTCACCTTCTCTGCTTTGAAGTAGGAACCAGTTGTCATCAAGCCTGCTGGTCCTCCCACTTATTCCACCATTGTCAACCCTCATGCTCTCTCATACACCACCAGCTCCACCTCATATGGTGAACCTGCCTTTCCACATGTCAAGCAGAGTATATCCCTCATGCAACATTTGGGTTTGGTCCCTACCACCCAAACTGTCAAGAACATCAATAAGGTTGCCAATCAGCACCTTTCACTCTCAACCCATACCCATGCCTCCTCATCCATGTCCTATTACATGGACACCACTCATGATTCGTTCATGACAACTATCACAACAGAACATGAGGATGACCTTGCACAGGTTGTCCTACCACCCTCTCCCAAAGTTTGACCCCTCCATAGTGCATCTCACTCATGGTTCCCTCACCAGGGAAATGGGTGTTGACTATACTGGTCCATCCAGTTTTTCACAGCTCAACAACCACCCTCTGGGGTCCTAATTCCAGGACCTAGAGGAAATATCTGAGAAAACTCCCTCTTTCCCAGACAATGTTGACATTGTCCTCTATAATAATGACTCTGGGATAGAGATGCAAGAAGATGCGGTTTCAATGGGTGAGGGGGAGTACTATCAAGATGAGTACATAGAGGAGTACTTCAATTTTGATGGGAATGCTGAATGGCAAGTACCATCCTCATTCACACACCATGCAAACACTGACATATGATCTCATTTGCCTCAGAACAATTGTTATTATACTTTTTTGTCTGTAGTCAGTAGTAGTGAAATAAAACTATTTACCACACCATCTAACTTGTGTGATGACTGTTCAAAAGTGAATGGTAAGGGTAAACAATGTGCTTATGAACATGTGCTCCCACCAGATCTCTGGTTACTGGACTCCAGTGCTTCAGCACATTTTACCAATGACCTAAAGGATTTCATTGAGTATGTACCCTACTCCAAACCTAGGTACAGTTAAACAGCAAATGGAAAAGCTCCTATTATGGGAGAAGGAACCATTCTTGTCAATTTCAGAGGAAATACAGTACAATTATCACTTGTCATCTACATGCCCCAATGCAACTCAACAAATGTGCAAAGAAAACCATTCCGTCATTCCATTCACATGGAATAGACACAATGTATTGGATGTGAGCCCCTTCTATGGGTGCAACACAACAGTTACAACAGTGGATTATGATCTACTTCATCACCACATGGGGCACCCTTCAAAGGATGTGCTCAAGGCTGTGCAAAAACACTTAAAGGACTTCCTGGATGTAACAATCCCTAAGGAAGATTTGATCTGCCCTGGCTGCCAGCTAGGTAAATAACCCAACAGATCATTCCCTCATACTGAGTGAAGGGCAACCATGTCATTTGAGCTGATACATTCAGACCTCAAATCTTTTGAGGTGGAATCATACCATAAGTATAAATATGCTGTCATCTTCTATGACAGTTTTACCTCAATGGCATGGGTTATTTGCATTCAATCAAAAGATCTGACCTTAAAGGTCACAAAACAATTTGTTTTCTATGTCTGAACACAGTACAACACCAATATAAAGGGTTGAAAGTCTGATGCTGAAGGAGAATATACCTCCAAAGCATTTTAGGATTACCTGAAAGACAATGGGATTCATATCCATCAATCTGCACCTTATGCACACCAGCAGAATGACCACACTAAGCAGTTAATTTGTACTCTAATGGATAAAGCACAGGCAATGCAATTACATGCTTGTCTATCTGATTTCTACTGGGAGTTCATGCTTCTCCATGTGACTCACATATATAATAGAACACCTATGAATAGGCTTAACTGGAGAACCCCAATGGAGCTCCTCCAGGGGGAGAAACCTTCAGTCTCCCACCTGAGAGTTTTCAGTTGTAATGCATATGTGCATCTTCCTAAAGAGACCAGAAAGGGCAAGTTGCAGGTGAAATCGCAGCTTATGATTTATCTGGGCATGAGTGCTGGATCAGGACAGAACTATCTGTTCATGAAGCCGAATAATTCACTTCACACATCTGCATATGCCATCTTTGATAAGCATCTGTTCCCCAGATGTTCAGGCCCTAAATTGCATAAGCTGCTAAGTCATGCACCACATAAGCCTTACACACATGAAGATCATGAATGTGACTCTAATGAATCAAAAGATGATTTACAAGCAATTCCACACCCCAAACCCTCTTGCAAGTTTGAGCAAAGCCCTTTGCCAGCTGTACCTTCATCCACCTCAACAGCCACCTCCAGTCACACCTCCTCATGCACCTCATCCTCCTCCTTCTGGACCCCCTGCATTGCCTCCCAGGCAATCACAAAGGGAATGCCACCCTCCAACAAGGCCCAGCAACATTTATGGAGAGAAAGGAGAACCTTCAAAACAGGTTCATGACATTGAAAAGGAATCCACCTGGAGAAAACTGGTGGAACAGCCTACAAAGGGCCAGCCAGGCCCCTCCACATCTCACAGAGATGAGAGATGACCTCCTCCCTCTCCTACATCATCTGAAGAAGATGTAGAGCATCTCATCCAGGAAGGGGGAGAGAATCTCATTAATTATTTGTGTTCAAAGGCTATACCTCTACAGGATGCAAATGTCACTCCTGAAACTCCTAACTATCATGAATGGAAATTCAGCAACATACAAAAATTGCCTGCCAATGAGCAGAAGCTCTGGCACAAAGCTTGCAAGAAAGAGCTAAATGTTCTTAAAGAGCACAAAGTCTGGGAAGTCATTGACTGTCCTTCTGGTGTAAAAACCATAAAGAACAGATGGGTTTTCAATTTCAAACCAGATGGCAGAAGAAAGGTCAGACTTGTAGCCAAAGGCTTCTCACAGGTTGAAGGTCCTGACTTCTGAGAAATATTCAGTCCCACTGCCAGGCTTGAGTCCCTCAGAATACTCTTAGCCTTTTCTGCCCTTGAAGACTTCATACTCCTAGGAATGGATGTAACATCTGCATACCTTAATGGTGTCCTAGATGAGGAACCCTACATGGAGTTTCTGGAAGAGTTTATGCTACCCAACATGAAAGGCAAGGTATTAAGACTACAATGCACAATATATGGCCTAAAACAAGCCAGGATTACCTGGTGGCATGCTCTAGATAAATCCATGGAAGAACTTGGATTTAAACAGCTCAGATCTGATGCCAGTTTCTTTATATACCACAATGGTAAAAAGTTTGTAATTGCTATCATATATGTTGATGATGCAATATTTTGTGGTCCCAATAAAGCATTAGTGAAGAAACTTCATCAAGCCTTCATGAAATGCTAGGATTGTCAAGATCTTGGGGAGATTAAAGATTTCCTCCAAATGAACATTCATAGGGAAGGTCGAAAGATCTTTGTAGACCAAAAAGGGTGCCTAGCAAAAGTACTTGAGCAATGTGGATTGATCAACACTAAGCCTGCTCATACCCCTCTTCCTCAAGGGTATTACCCTGAAAAGAATGAAGCCACTATGGATCCTGAGTTGCACACTCACTTCCAACAGATTATTGGCTTATTAATGTTCTTAATGATAGGAACAAGGCCTGACATAGCCTACTCTGTCACACAACTTGCCAGACAATGTGCCAATCCTTCCAAGGAACACTTCAAACAGGCACAAAGAGTCTGCTGATATTTACTCGGCACTAGTCAGTACTACTTAGTATTTGACAGCTCTACTGGCAAAGGCATTGTTGCCTTTACTGACTCTGACTGGGGTCAAGATAAAATCACCAGTTATTTGCAGACAGGTTTTTACCTGAAACTAGCAAACTGTGCTGTGCTTTGGAACTCACACCTGTAGAAATCTGCAGCACTCTCTTCAACAGAAGTAGAGTATATGGCCTTGAGTGATTGTTCTCATCAAGTCATTTGGATCAAACAGATGTTTGAGGAATTAGATATCAAATTAAATCCTATCCCTATCTGTGGTGATAATCAAGGGTTGATCTTCATTGCTCAAAACCCCATTACCGAAAAAAGATCCAGACATATTAAAATCAAATATCATTTTGTACATGATGCTGCTATGAGAGATAAAGATATTGAACTCTTTTATATCCCTGGAGATGACAATCCAGCTGATATGTTCACCAAGAATCTCAGACATGTCAAGTTTGAGAAGTTCAGATCTCAACTCACCTTGATGTTTGAAAATGTCGCCTTTCAAGATTGATTGTGTGAAATATTCTACCAATGTCTACAGTACACTATCATATACAAGACAAGGGGGAGTGTTGAACATATAGTATACTCTTATAGTAGATAGTTCACATGCTCCCATGGGTCTGCAAAGGGAATAGTAACTCAAACAGACAATTGTTGAGGATATGTCCAGGCTGACAGCAAAGTCCACAATTATGATGGGGACAGAATTATTCACAATGTCCCCAATTGGAACAGAATTTGCATTGTTGGGTGAGGCAGGAGTGAGTGGGGTGTCCTGGGGCATGTTCATGACATATGGGACAAATGTACTCTGCACAATCCTCCCTATAGTGGCACTGAAAGTGCCACTCCCATGGTCACTATAGGGAGGATTGTGCAGAGTACATTTGTCCCATATGTCATGAACATGC
>JBBPSV010000959.1:0-12130 GCA_038093795.1 Retiboletus fuscus
TTCCCAGGACTGTCAGGGATAAAGAACACGAACTCTAACTATAAAACGAAGCGAAGGCGATGACAAACGGTAGCAATAAATGATGACGACGAATGAAAGGGGTAAAGATAACTACTTGTAAGTGGTATGAAAGGAGACCGACGAAGACCGAACGACAGGACTAAGAGACCGGGTGAGGAAGGATGGACCGGACTAGGTAAACGATGACCGGATGGAGTGTACACAACAATGGACAGTCTGTAGGATGTGGTGAAACGATGGGATACGACACTAGAGACGTACGAGTCTCTACATCCGTGGGGTACTTGAATACTGACTGTCCCCAGTCAGTGGTGTGGCGTGGGAAACACGAACAATGCGGGGTTTGAATACGCGGTCTTGACGCGTCAAGCAGCTTGACCATGTCGCGTCGCTCCACTTCTCTCTCTCTCCCTTCCATCATCAACAGCATCTGCCTCAATGTCGTCCAAGCAACAGTTCGCAAGCCGGCTCACCAACCTCCAAGTCATGACCGACGTGGGTGCAATTGCGCGACGGGACGTGCGCCACAAATTGAAGAACGCCACGGACCGGCTCGAAGCGGAAGCGAAGTCCTGGCCCGACGACAGGCAAGACCTCAAGGACGACATCGACTCATGGTTGGGGAGGTTCAGATCAGCGATGGTGCGTGTCCGGTCTATTCTGGTCACGCGCAGGTGCTAAATGAAACGGGAATGGTCTAGGACGCATGGGAGACCGCCAAGAAAGAAGGGGACACGCTATACATCGATACCGACATGGACGACGAGATCGCGGCCAAGGTCGTCAAGGCCGAACACCAATACGCGAAGTAAATGGAGTCAAGGAACGTGCCGCCACCCATTGAAGAATCTGGACCGTCCATGGCGACGCAAGAGTCCGCGATGGAGACCGACGAGGTCGAGAAGAGTGTGGTGCCCGAGGTGGAGAAGGAGACAATGGAGACCGACAAGGTCGAGGAGGGCACAGTGCCTGAGGTGGAGAAGGGGATGGCGTCGTCTGGCGTCGGGTCGGTCGCGGCGTTGGTCGCGTCGTCTGCACGCAAGGTACGTGGCGTGCCACTGGGCTTCGTCGATGGACTAATGGTGGTCTAGCGAGGGCGGACTGATGAGGACACGGACGAGGACGAAGGAGCGGCTGCTCCTAAGAAGAAGACCACGATGATGAAGGATGCAGGCTCGAAGACCACAACGGACTACCTGCCATGCAAGCTGTGCACCAAGGTCGGCATTGCAAGTCAGTGCTCGAGGGGAAAGGGGATGGCGTGTACCCGCTGCGGGCACCTCAAGGTCGGCTGCAGCAACTCGGGTGGTCGGAACGTGCCAAGGAGGGAGTCGATGATGGTGGTCGTACTCAAGGCGACAAAAGGTACATCGTCCTGGACTCTGCGTGGATAGTCCAGTTTAACATCTCATCAGCGGGGAGACCAGTCCGGCCCAAGGCTAAGGCCGGGTCTAGCAAGCGGGTCGCGTCGCCCATCAACATGGACATGGACGACGATATCGAGGAGGAGACGCCCATCAAGACGAAGGGAAAGGGGAAGGCGGCGATGAAGAAGGTGTCCGGAAGGACTGCGGTCCAGAAGAAGCAGGACGAGCTCGCTCGGCGGCTCAACGCTGCCAACGCCCGGCTTTTCCAGATTCGGGCCAACCTCAAGGCGTTGGAGGTGGAGCAGGATGGGGTGATGGTGGAAGTGGGCGAGATAGTCGCCGAGTTGGAGGAGCTGGACGTCTAGGGTAGTCCGTCGTCGTCGTCGTCGTCTAGTCCGTCCATGTGTGCAAGTAGTCTGTCAAATGTATCATCTGTCCAGTCTCGAAGTAAGGTGAATGAAAACGTAGTACGAACGAAAGTAAGCAAGAAAAACGATTATGAAAGGGAACGATACGCGGGATACCACCCGGCTTGGCTTCGTCGGTCTTCTTTCGTCGTCTATACCTACCGGACTGTCCTCGGTCTTGTGACAGTCTTCGGTATGATGCTCGGTCTATTGTAATTAAGGTGCGTGGTGTCTCGGTACGCGTGCGAAACAAAGCGGGTACATGGGTTAGATACATGGTGAGACATGGAAGGAAGGAAACGGCATAATAGTTTGTTTTATTTGTGGTTTTGTTCTTTTTCTCTTTTTCGGCGGTATATGGTATCGAGTGTCTGTGGTTCGGTTTTTAGTAATTATGAGTGTGTGTGTAGTGTCACCGGTCGAATCCCGGGGTAAAACAGAGGTTGCGACAGTCGATGCATTGTATGATAAGACCGGTCGAGGATCAATGAAAGCATATAAGACCAGTTTATAGTCCAGCGCAGTGTTGAATGAACGTAATGATGCAAAACAAGAATGAACTTAAAATAACGAGTGAGCGATGAAGGTAAGCGATACTCCCCCCCCACAGGACTTAGCTGATGGCCTCCTGGCCATAGACCGGTAAGCGGACTAGGTCAAGTGGGATGGGAATGAAGGGATGGGAAAAGTAAATCACATTGTGGGTGCGATGGGCGAACAAACGGTGACTGTGTTCAAAAGGGGATAAGTGCGGCCGAGGAATCGTAGTAAGAGGTAAAGCGGCCGGACTGTGCATGGTGTGATGAAAGACTGGAAAGCGAGGCAAAGAACGGTCAGACCGAGTAGTAGGGTAACGAAAATGATAAACGACGTGACTGGGTAGAAAGCGATACTGTCGGTCTGAGGAACATCTGTCCGAGACGAAATGATAGTATGAGTATACGGCAGTGGTGGTGAGCGAGTCCGACGTAAATCGGTCGGCGTGGGTGAAACGGTAACGGATGACGATTGTACAGTAGTATATGGCAGTAACAAAATGATGGACGATGACGATGATGGTAGTCCGGTAGAAAACGAAGACGGCGGCGATGACGACGATGATTCGGCGGGAACGGACGAAGACCGGTGACGAAGTAACGATGAAGAAGATGAAGACGATAAAGGTAAAGAAGAATCCGGTAATGATAGACCAGTCGGCGAGAATGATGGTAATAAAACTGTGACTGTGGGGTACTTGGGCATGATAGCCACCGGTGCGACAGGAACGGCTGTGGATATGGCTGTGGGGGTTACAGATGGTCGTATGTCAGCAACAACAGATCCGGATGAAACAGACTGTGGTTCTGAGACCTCCCTCAGGGAGACCAAGTTCGATGACGACGACTCTAGGGGAGTCCGGACGGTAGTCCGAGAGCGATCTACAGAATGGTCAGCGTTCGGGACGGTCAGGGACGGAATACTATCAGCTGGATGCGTCGGCTGAGTGCGTGAGGTAAAAGCTGTCTGTGAAGACTCGACTGCGCAGATTGCGTCGACGGATGCCCGTATACAGGAGCATCCCGGTAGGTGAGGGATCGGCGATTGGTCTGGCAGGTACAGACGGCCATTTGTGCCTCTGAGGACTTTACCGAAGCGAATGTATTCGACGGCGTGCAGGCAGTTGCAGACGAAGTGTCCCGATGCACCACAAAATGCACAGGTCTGTGAACCGTTAGCGACAGAGTTCGGGTGGGTGTTAGCAACGTGTGACGATGACAGGGAACAGGGTCCGGTAGGCGAGACAGATAGTCCGGGTGGTGACGGCGTTAGTCCGGATGACAACAGTGACGATCTTGATGGATGAAGCATGGTCGGCGTCGGTGATCTGGACTGCAAATGACAATCAGTCAGTATAAATTGCGCAGCGGAATAGGAATCTGCCATTGAGGGACAGTCGTCAGGATGGAAGTCTGGTCTGGTTACGGACAGACGAAAGCGGATCTGATTTGTGATGTCAGTAGGAAACGCGCTAATGAAGAGTGAATCTCATTCGAATTCGGAAATGCGTCTGGCGGCGACGAGTGGTGCTGATATCTTGAGGAATGCACGGTAAAATGCTCCTAGGACTTCGATAGTCCGGATAGGTCTAGTCTGGAAGTCCTGGACTATGTTCTGTAAATCGGCTCGGCTGTATCGGTCAGTAGCATCGGTTCCAGGATAGAGTGAAATGACGGCGTCAACGAATGACTTCCATACTCGGGGGACAGCGGTTGCCTCGGGTAGATGTTCCCAGGTCTCAGATTCGTCATAGTCCGCGTATCTGATGGCGGTGTGGATATGATCTTCGTTGGACAGTTGGGCAAGCGAACCCAATAACTCTATATTCTGTAAAAAGGATCGGATCAGTTTCGGACTGTCACCGTCGAACTTCGGTGCGTTCGGTGTTCCTGGAAATGGAATCTGAAACAAGGGGTTAGCCATATCGGATCGGTGGCAATGCTGATTGGCAGTTTCGGGTAAAGGGGCGAATGCACGAAAACGCAAGGGCGTGCCAAGCGGATCAGTGTCAAGGTGGTGGTGTACGAAAAAGGAAGGTCTAAAAACGGACTGGCCAGTTATGGGTAGAACGAAATGCAGGGAAGACGGAAATGTCGTGAAAAACTTCTAAAGTTCGGGATGAATGGGTAAAGCAGTCTCGGAAGGCGGGATGTCAGAAAAAGATGTGACAAGCGGTGGTAGTAAGTCTGAAAACGGCTAAAATGGATGAGGGTCGAGCGAAGGTAAATCAAGGCTCGGATGGATTGGAAAAAGTCCCTTGGCATCGTTACCTCGGGAGCGGATGAAGAAAAGGACCGTGAAAAATTTCTGGGTCACCTCTAGAACCCCCTCGCGGTGGGCTCCAGTTGAAGAACAACAAACCCGGCTCCGATGGAGAAGTCCAGGTAGTATGAAAGGTGAGGGGTGTGATGGGTTCGTCCCCAAAGAGGGTTCGAGGCAGAGGTGAAGTGCCAGAAGGGAATGGTCCAGGAGGAAGGATATTCCGGACGTGTGTCCAGAGAAGAGAGCGATAGTCCGGTAGCGAGAATGGTAGTCCGATGGTGGATATGATAGTCCGGACACGTGAGTCCGAGAGGAGAGCGACGTGGAAGACGGCAGAGACGATGACGGCGACGAGTACGTGCGTGCGTGCGTGCGTGCGTGGAGAGGATCCTTTGATCCTCAGAAGTCGAAAAGTCTATTTGAAAACCAAAGGTACAAGACTTTATAGTCTGGGCATTTCCCAGGACTGTCAGGGATAAAGAACACGAACTCTAACTATAAAACGAAGCGAAGGCGATGACAAACGGTAGCAATAAATGATGACGACGAATGAAAGGGGTAAAGATAACTACTTGTAAGTGGTATGAAAGGAGACCAATGAAGACCGAACGACAGGACTAATAGACCGGACGGGACTAACCAAGGACTAAGAGACTGGGTGAGGAAGGATGGACCGGACTAGGTAAATGATGACCGGATGGAGTGTACACGACAATGGACAGTCTGTAGGATGTGGTGAAACGATGGGATACGACACTAGAGACGTACGAGTCTCTACACCGCATCACTTCGTCCATCGCTGCCTGTACATATCCAGGTACATTCACTCCGGAAAGGTCATATGTGGACCGGACCAGCGTTTGTATCTCCCAAACGGCACTCATATTCCGCACCTCGCTGGCTGCACGTGTATCCGATCAAGTATAGACCAACTGACGTCCACAGCGTCATCGTGCTTGTCGCCACCTCATCATGTCCGGACTGCTTACCAATCCATGTCCATTGCATCACCATCCGTAGCTGCTAACTGTTGTCCACAGACGAAACCAACGATTCCGGACGCAGCATATGCTGACCCGCTGTTCAACGCGTACCTCATCAAGGCCTGGAACGACTACCAGGTAGACCGGACACACACCCGCATGCACCAGACCGGCAACGATACCACCCGATGCAAGACAGACGCTGAAATCGCCGCTGACACGTTCAACCGATGCACCCGGACCGACACCGATGCCAACAAGGCAACCACCACCATGGCCATGAGTCATGGCTCCGGTCATCATGGACCGGATAGCACAGTTCCGTTCGATCGTACCATACCCGTTCCCTCTGCTTTACATGACGCTGATCAATTACCATCCATTTCCTGCCGCATTGTATCTCTCTTTTCACTTTCATCATCGCCTTCACCATCACATTCTTCTACACACCCAGACCGGTCGTTTTCTTCATATCTGCTTGTCTCTTACCGTCCGCTGGACTATCCGTCTGTTCATCATTTGTCCAACTGGCCGCATTACGGTTTCAATCCATCGTTTTCTGTTTGGAACCCCCTACGGACCGCTTCCTTTTGTTGAAACACTCCTACCCGTTTTCCCCCATTTAAACCGTAACTGCACGATGGTCGGGGGACCATCAATCTAACGTCACCGGGGGGGGAGGCTTGCTCCTCTCACCTCGGTTCGATTTTTTTTCATTTTTATAGTTCAATCCGACGTTTATCAAGTCACGCACGCACATGTCAATTATACCATCCATATCCGCACGTATCAGTTCCATCCCGGTCTTCGTCCGGTGCAATCCGTTTCATCCCGGTCTTTGCCCGGTGTCGTCGTTTCCCTATCCATCCGTCGAAAAAAGACTAAAAACGCATATACATACGCATAGACCGCTGCTCCCATTTGCTACATACCTTGCACGACATCATCACAACGATCTCACCGATACCACCATCATTCCAACGTGTCTCTTACCTATCTGTACATAGATATTCGTTTCAACTGCGCTCCGAGATGCCGCGCATGTGTTGTTCTGTTTTTGTTCGAAGACCTGTCCGTTGGGCATCACGCAGGAGTAGATGTTGAAAGTCGAGCGAAGAAGACAAGTCGAGTCGGAACCTCGCATCGGACTACGTTTCTATCCGTTTTTGTTGTTTCTTTCATATTTACGTCGTTTCGTTCCATTTTCATTACCTACACTTTGTTTTCACGCAGACCACACGCACCCGGACTACTGACCCGGATCCAGACCACAGACTGACGCTACCACTACCGACGCACAGACGCACCCGGACAGTCACCGGACTGACACATACGACGCACCATCACGCACGAGAAGAGCAGGCGAACCATCCCCAGACTATCCATTGTCCAATCCACCACCATCGCTGTCGCTCATACCACATCACACACGTCATATCACATGGACCCATGCATCATCCGACTCACTTCCATCACCATCACCCTGTCGTCAATCCGGTTGCACGTCATACCCCATCGACCCACACACTCATCGTCGCATCGTCATCCGTCCATCCAATCCACGTCTGTCTGTCCGCGTCATCACCAGAGTCGTACACCGCCACATCCTCGCATCGCACTGTCCCCATGAGCCACATCACGTATCACATGGACTCACGCATCACCCCATCGAGTTGCTGACTGGGGACAGTCAGCATTTAAAGTACCCCGCGGATGTAGAGATCTGGGGATCTCTGTTCTTGTATAGGAGCATATCTGACAACTATCTGAGTCTGTCCGAGTCAATCCGAGTCCGTCCAAGTCAATCCAAGTCCATCCGAGTCAATCCGGTCCATGTTGTCTTAGTCCGGTCCATGTCAGTTTCACCTTATCACTTTGTAGTCGTTTCGATATATCCTTTTCGGTCTCGGACATATGTCACCATCATCACAACGTATCATTTCATATTCCCTCCACTTTTTAGAGTTTGTACTTGTCGTTTCATCAACCCTTCACAGTCCAGGATATGCCCAGACTATAAAGTCTTGTACATCCCGTTTGAAATACATCTTTCGGGTTTTCCTCACATGTATCTTCTGCACCGCACGTCCATCCATCCGCACGTCCCCATCGTCTTTGCCGTCACCGACCACCTTTTGTCTTGGACTAACAAGTCTGGACTATCGCACGTACCTCCGGACTACTGATTCTCGGTCCGGATTACCTTCAGACCCTCTCCTTCTTCCTCGGACCACCTTCCATCCAGCATACCACCTCCGCCTTTGGACCTCCTTATAGGGATGAACGAATGTACCCTTCACATATAGGAAAGTTAACCTGAACTTTCTGTTGTTTTCTACATCGTGATGCAGAGTCTCGAGCATGCTACTCATGTTGCCTGTAACCCCCATGTGCTTTGCTGGGATAATATCAACATCAAGACCTCAATTTTTGTTGAACAGAGAGAATCTGCACCAGCAAAAGTGCAATCTGGGACGTTTGCCATTCTATACCAGATCAATGCTGATCCCAGCAATATGCAACTCTCTCCAATGCTAGCACGTGCACAGCAGGCGACCGATCTTGCATTTGCTAGCGATGTTCAACCTACCTCTGATCAATGCAAGGCCTTCAATAGCCAGCTTCGTGTGCATATCATCAACATCTTGTTCGACTTTTCTGAGGCTTTTGAGGGATTTCAGCATCCAGAAGATCCACATCTCATCCATGTGGATTGTCGAAAAATGCCTGAGGGCTGTTGCACCAAACAATTTCCTCTCTGAACCTCCATGATAGATGAGAGCTCAATCTCAGGAAATATTGCCGTTGTCAATGATATCTACATCAATCAACTCAAGTTGAGTCTGGAGAACCTTTTTGATCGTACAGTTCCAAGCATCAATGATCAATCAACCAATGCTCATATTCGCGGTGCCAAGGCCTTGCACACACGGGATATCAACCCCTTCACCCACCTTCAATTCTTGCAACTCAGCTTCGGGCTATTCCACCTGTGTATGAATCTTATCTGGGCTCTTCTGCATGTTCATTGTGGCTTCATCCATCAAATCGGTACCCTCACATATTTCTTTGCTGTTCTCGATCGTACATGACTTGGCTGTGAGCACCCTGATTACCATACGCTACTCACAACGCTCTTCCAAATCTTACATGGCATCATTCTCAATGCATGGAGAGTCGAGTCCAGTTATCCATCATTAGCTGCCTTTGCCTTGTCAAACCCATCTCCGGATGATCTCATTCAGATCACTGATCAGATTATCCAAAACCATGCATCACTACCCCATTGAAAACCAGTACTCAGACATCAGACTGCTACCAAGGCCACAAAACCTTCCAATCCAGAAGTTGGTGACAACACACCACAGCAGAATCTCTGTTTGCTCACCCACAATCTACTTTATGTTCATGAACTTGTGACTGCAGTCTCACAAGGAGATTTCAGGCGTGTTGAGGATATCCTTGGAAGTCTTGCAATGATTTTCCGTGGTGTGGGTTCCAACAACTATGCCAGTGAAATTTTGCACTGGATATACAACATTAAAAATGTATGGACTCCAAAATTTGCGTATGTTGCGTGTTCTCTCTCTGTTTTTTTTTCCCCTAATACTGTTGGTTTGATGCAGAGACATTATGCAAGACAGTATGCTTGTTAACTTGACGGACCTCGCAGATCATTGGATGCCGGTAGATCTGAATATCAAGCATTCGATCAAGTTTCTCAAGGTAGGATTTCATATATAATCATGTACTATGACTGACTACATGTTAAATATGGATAAAATAGACTTTTTTTGCTCAAAAGGGTGTATATGCATCATGGGATCGATTGGGGGACATCTCAGCATCTGTGGACCTTCTCCAGAATGTTTGCAAACAGGTTTTGTGTGCTCTGAAGACAGGGTATCATGGAATTACTCATATCAATCCTGATACAACAGCCGCTGTCAAGAAGATCGCTCACAAAGTGAGAGAATTAGAGCTTGATCGTTACAAGCCAGACCAGAGTGAGAATGGAACTGTTCAACCAATTCCAGATATACTAGAAATCAGAGAGCAGAAGCTGAGGTTATCAACTCTTGCAACATTCAATCGAAAGGTGAAGACGATGATGGATGGTAATGGGTTTGAAGTTGAGGAGGATGAGATTCCGGCTATCAACTTTGCTTCACTGTCAGATGACACAAGTTGTATAGATTAGAGTGTTCATGGATGCAAAAGCATGTTTATTCATACAAATGACACAAGACAAAGTTACATGGATCCTGAGAAGCTCTCAGGAGTCTGTACAGTAATGAATCTGAACTCCTTTGACCTTTTTGCTGGTCGCTGGGGATCACCCGACACGCCATGTTGGGAATGCAAAGATGACCAATCAGAAGTATGTTGAGTCTTGAGGGTTTGCTCGAATCGAGTGATTGTTTCAAAGACTTCAAGGCCGTACTCATTTGCCCAGTCATCGGTCTCTTCTAGGAGGACAACAAGGTCTTGCAATGTGGGAATTCTTGATAAAGATGTCTTGCTGATGAGTTCGAGACCATTGTTGGTGAGGATCTGTGAGACTGGGAAGAAGGGCTTGTGTTCCTGAGCCTGCTCCTGCCAATCTATGAGTACATTTTGAAGTGTCTGTCATTCAACTACTGGATGGATTTGATTTCGTTTGTGTTTTCTCAGTTTGGAGTCAGAGTCATCAGGGGATACAACACCGGTCCAAAGCTGACCATGGAAAAACCGAGTGAGATCAAAGTCGGTGTTGTGATGGTGATCACAACACCAGAGGCCGGTAAAATCTAAAGCCACAATATATTTTGAGGAAACATGTACTCAGAGAGACTTTACCTTGCAGTGACTTGTCCCCAAGGTATCTTGTGAAGAGCTCATGAAGGCAAGCTTTTGATTGAGCATATTGTATTGAGGCTACACTTGTTCGATCTTGCTTCGACGAGTTTTTCTTGAGATTGCCAGCATATGGTTCATCAGGATCTGGTCTGTTGAGGGTATCCGAGGGAAGGTCCAGTGCGAATGGCTCTACCATCATAAGGAACAACCCATTGGAGTTGGGATCACGAGCTGCACGTCCAGCTCATTGCGCCAGCTTGGCCATATTCTTGCAAAGTCCATATTGGATGACGATACAAATACCTTGTAGATCAAGGCCCTGCTTGACAGGTTTAGTTTTACCAATTCCTTGCTTATTTTTTCTTACCATTGCAGCCCCTGCTGTCACATGAAGGATTTGACAGGTTCCTTCAGGCTGAGAGAAATCTCCAAATGTTTTCTGAAGGTATTCTATCAACATATCAGAATGGTAGTGTCTAACAATACCCTGATTCTGGAAAGAGTTCAGAAGGCGAGAATCAATGAATGTGGCTGCATTGGTTGCATCTTGCTTTGAGTCGTGGAAGACAAGCATCTTTGGGATGAGCATTGGCAGATGAAATATGGAAGGGATTAAAAAAGAGAGATTTTCAAAGTTGCGGAGTGTTCCTATTATTGGGGCAGTTGCGAACGTTATGTTTGGGCGATTTGTAGTGAGTCGTATCTCCAATAGGTCAGGCAAAAGGGAAAGCTGGGTCTTGACAGTCGTAAGAATGTGATCTGGCAATGTAGCAGATAGCACTTGAATGGGTACACCTTTCAAAAGGAGAGGCCAGAGTAGACTGATCTTGCCATATGCTGGTCGAAAAGCATCTTCACCATAGTGGGGTAGACCAGCCGTATGGATATTGTGTGCCTCATCAATATGGATGCAAGCGATCTTGTTAACAAATGACCGATTTTCACAAATGAGCCTAGCAAGGCGAGGAAGATGGCCATCGTATGGCCCAAGTTGCTCAGGGGATACTATCAGATGCTGAAAATGACCATCTTGAACATTCTTTCGAGCCTGTCAAGATTATAAAATACATAACTGAATCACTTACCTTCCAGAGAGTCTCATCATTGGGTGTATCTTCATTAATTGCAATTGTCTTGATACCATACCACTCAGATTCGAGCACCTATGGTGCAATAGAATTTCTATCACATTGTCAGTACTATAAATCATCTTACCTGTGTTAACTGGAGGCGCTTCAAGGGTGATATCATTATGGATATCTAAAAACTGAGCGGGCAAGGAAGAAAGTAGCTAAGCATTACGAACCTTAGCCGCCGCACCTTTTGCTTGCTGTGCTTGCACTGGTAAACGCACGTGGAATTCCTCTGGACATTTGCCATGTGGTCTTGCATGATATTGACTGCTGCTGCTTATGTCATGCTGTCTGAGCTGTCAAACGAGTGTAGTAAATGTAGTAAATTGACTAATTCGACTAATTTGGAAAATGCACAATTTAGTGGACACCAAAACTCATGCCTCTTGCAAATGTGACCAAACAGTGGGCTGAGCCATACATGGGGGAAAGTGGTACTCGAGTGACATAATACATTGATAACCTTGACAAAACCTAATACTGGGCTGCTACTTCAACACAATTGAAGTACACTCGAGTGATTTCAATCAAACCCTTCCCCTGCAGCCCTGTATTGAGCATCAGTGAGTTATTGGAATGTA
>JBBPSV010000962.1:0-12093 GCA_038093795.1 Retiboletus fuscus
TTCACTGCCACTGAGCCAAATCACATGATGCTGGGAACAAAGTTGTAGCCACAGGTTTGTACTTTATTTGTTCTCACCAAAGCTAAGTGAAATTCCCATGTGTGATTGCAGGGCATTTCATGCCCCAGTTTGGGGTTAGGCATTGCAAGGGTTTTGGAAGTCACTGTATGGCCCATTGGCATCAAGTTTGGCAACAGAGATGACCCCAAGGACTTTGAAGCAGCCATTGATGAGAAGACAAAAGTGATCAATGTCCGAGTTGAGAATATCAGTAATCCAAAATATGATGTTGCCCTGATCTCAGGGCTCACCAAGGTAAGCAAACTATGCATGAGGAGCTTCCATTGGCAATATAGTATCAGATTGCACATAACCATGGCATCCTGTTGATCATGGACAATCTGTTTGGAATGGGAGGATACCTCTTCTGACCAATCTCTCTCAGTGCAGATATCATTGATCAGCCAGCTTACTGCAGGCATACATGTATTTTACTGATGCTTCCATAGTACAGTGCCACAAAATGGATTGGAGGTCATGGAACCATGATCATTGGCATCGGTGTCGCCATTGACTCTGGCACTTGTATTCTTCAATGATTGGAAACTTGGCTGATCCTCATCCCAGGCAAGTTTGACTGGACTCATAGTGGCAAATTCCCTTTATTCATGTCCTCTCTAGAGGGCTATCATGGACTGATCTTTAGTATGTGGTAATACTTCATGTAGAGCTCTTGCATCTCGCACCCGCATTGAACCCATTTGGAGCCTTCCTCCTCATCCAAGGTCTCGAGATACTCAGTCTGCATAGTTAGAGACATTGTGATAACACATTTGCACTAGTGACATATGTCATTTTTTTCCTACATCTATCTGACATTGCAGCTTACTTGAATGCCTATGCTTTTAGCTGGCCTGAAAGCACCCCAGGACTGCATGGGTCTCATATTTGGGCTTCAAAGGTCATCTTTACAATGAATGAGTCAAGAAACTGATCCACCCCAACATGTGCAGTGGCATGGCTGACCTTTAGTGTCAAAGGCAACCACAGCATTGTGGGCAAAGAGGTGGATGCTTCCAACTTGTGAGCAACCTTGCCAATGTGGGTGATGCCAGGATGCTTGTGATCCATCCTTGGATGACCACACATGAGCAATTGCCCAACAAAGAGAGACTGTCAACAGGCATGACGCCAGATCTGATTCAGGTGCATGTTTCCTGCTATGAGCTCCAAGGATTGTTCACACCATGGGGCACAGGTTGTGGTAAGCATCAAACACATCAATGATATCATTGCAGACTTTGAGCAGACACTCAATGCCATATCCTGACTATCAGACAAGCCTTGGGTGCAAATAAAAACCATGTTGTAGGAAGGGTTATAAGAATAGTTCTATATGCAATACCCTGTGTAACAGCCCCAGTGGTTGTCTGCAGTCCTGTTGGTTCCCTGTGTGTCAGTAACATATTGTGACATGGTTGGTTGTGGCACTGGACAACAACACAGTTTTCAATGCTTCTTCGATCATAATAAAGTACTGTATGGGAATTGAAGGACAATACTGTCAAAGGTGGATTAGCAAATAATGGTTAACCTGTAATACACCCACTTTCAGGGCTCGACGAATTTGATGACAGGGATAGTTATAGCCACCAATCTCAATCATGTCACTGAGACAATACTGCGATCTCCGCTGCAGTTGTTGAACATTGCCAGTGATGGCCAACACAATCTTGCATCGCTTTCCTGCCAGTGGCTCAACTACCCACCATGATAGTCAGCAAGAAGTTTCCAACTTCCTTGTTCCTAAACATGGCAATACCTGCTGCTGCAACTGGTGATGAATGGAATGAAGATGCAGCTTGTTCACCCTGCTTATTCAACATCAGAGCCATTGAAGCTGATGGGAACTGGACTGGTGGAGAGAACACAGTGTGATATCTGGAAATGCTTTGCAGAGCTGGGGAGGATAGCAATGCCAACATCGTTTGTAGCACACTGGCACTGTGACTGTGGGTGGAGGAACTGGAATGGACTTCTCAGTGAGTTGCCTTTTGTACTAAAGACTGGCAGACATTAAACTTGAAGCCATCTTCATCACAGACAATCATGACCCAGATATGCATCATGTGTTACGCTTGGCCTGGGTAGGGTCGAGCATAGACTCAAAGGTGAGGACTTGGGCTAAGGAGTACCAGCGTTCTAGATGCTACAGTACAATGAGGGCCTTCAGGCAAGGTATCTGCTCACAAAGAGTATGCTCAGCATCGAAGGATACGATGAGTCCAAAGAGGATGAGTCTTATCCTGGTCTTGGGAGATTGAGCATAGGAGTTATCTCAAGAATGTGATTGAGTAGCTCTAGCTTAGGGAATACAAGCGTGGAGACTAGGGTTTATATACTCACATCATGGAAGGTCATGGAACGCATTGGAACAGGCAGAAACATATGGATGCAAGGGAGACATGACTCAGAGAAATGGAGGGACTCGGAGGGAGTCAGAATGAGTCATGTCCGCTGCAGATCTGTTGATCAGTGTCGATCAGAAGCAGCTGTCAATCAAAGATTCTCATGAAATGGAGAAGTGGTCGGAACAATCCAAAGTGACAATGACAGCGGGATCATTAGTCGGAAATGAAAGGTAAGATGCAGTCCATGGGATAACAACCTACGTGCTGTGAGATAGGAGTCTGGGTAATGCCAGACAAGGCGGATAGCGATCCACTGAGACTCAGTTAACTAAGAAAAGGAAATAAATAAATGGGCCAGGTCAAGTTGTAACACTACCTCCCTCTTACGCTCCTCAATGCTGCTTGAGGATTACTAAAGGTCTATGTAGCCCCCATTGGGGGAACCCATGATGTTGGCATAGGCCGTGTTGTCCCACACGTTGTCTGTAAAATCAAGCTCTGGCTCGTCCTGAATTCGGAACACAAGTGGGCAAGGTCGCAGATGGTACGACCATCACAATGAACAGGACAAGTTGGAGGAATGAGATGAGGACGAGGATGGTATGGTGGGGCGGGGATGGCAACGGAGCAGGCACTGGTTCTGGATATGCCCCAGGTGCATGCGGAGACAGAATGGGCACTTGTATTCTGGGCAATCGATGCACCAGTGTCCAAGGCGGTGACAATGAAAGCAGGACACATTATACAGGGGGTGGTCCAGGGAAAGGCTGATCTCTCCTTCGTTCATCAGATGGACTCTTTTGAGGTGATCAATGAGGTTGACCTCGCTAGGGGAAAGCAGGGAGGACGATGCAAACGGTGTCAGGGCAGTGGGCTCGGCCAGCAAGGGAACAAGGATGGCTTTGATGGGGAGAGAGGGTCAAATGGGGGGAGCTGGGAGACCAGCCTTTGCGAGGTCCTGGGAATAGCGTTCAATGTCAGCAATGAAATCTAGCATGTCAAGCTGGTGCATGGCCAAGAGGAGATAGGTGCGAATGCAGCGGGCTACAAGACGAAGTTGGGTGGAGAAAAACTCCAACTGGGCATTGGCAGAGGTAAATGAGGCGATGGGGTCGAGACACGAGACCTGTAAAAATGCTAAGTACAATGATTTGAGAGGGGAATCTACATCTAATTGGGCCTGCATCGTGGCAGCCAGGTGGAAATCTCTAAGGCAGGCTTGAAGGAGATGTCCTGACTCGCATGATAGCGGGTCAGACCTAAGGGTGTAAGCGAAACGGGGTATATTGACTGAGAGAATGGTTAGGGGTTTCTCTTCCTCTTTGAGGACAGAGGGCCAGGGAAGGGGGTTGGTATTCCAACCTGGGATGGCAGTGGTACTGAGGCATTTGTCGGCAAGGACCATTGGTGGATGGATGGTAAGCGTCGAAAGCTCCTGGGCAAGTGGGGAGGATTCATCGACTCTCTCGAGGGAGGGGAGAGCGGAGTCAGTGAAGGTGGACTTGGTGATGGATGACTCAGTGAGGGAAGATTCGGTGGACGGGGAGTAAGACATATTGCAAGTATTGAAGGTTGGTAGGACTCGGTTGGTGATGCTCACATAGAGACCAGCACATAGAGTTCTAAGGAGAGAAGACCTTGGGATGAAACTTCTTATAGCTTTGAAGGATTGCTTGCACATGTTTAAACTCCCATTTGGGGAGCCAGGTGTCGTTGGTGGTGGTGAAGCCACGCCATCAGACTAGGAACTGTCGAGTGGCAGTGGAGCCCTGGTGTCATATGATCTTTTCAATTTCATACTGTTCTTCTCCATCGATAAGATCAGGTGGGGGTGAAGGGAAGTTGGAGCCGTGCATGGAGTTCTCCTTGTAGGGAGTGAGAAGAGAGGCATGGAAGACCAGATGTATTTTCCATGTCTTGGGGAGGCAGAGCTGGTATATGATCAGAGACAGTACCTTGGTAATAGTAAAGGGTCCTTCATGTTTTGGTGCAAATTTTGGGTGAGTCAGGTTGCATTTCAAATTTCTGGCTTTGAGCCAGACCTGATCACCTTTTTCGAATGGAGTGAAATTCTTCTTGTTTCAAGAAGCCATGACTTGTCTAGCCAGCTCGTGCACAGCAAGTGCCTCTTGGCGAGCTGCAGTAAGTTCCTTGATGTGGTCTTCCACGGCAGGAAGATCTGTGAGTGGGAGGATGGTGGGAATCAGGATAGGTTCATATCCCATCATCAAGTAGAATGGGGATTTACCGGTGATGGAATAAGGGTGGTGATTGTGGGCAAATTCAGCATGGATCAACCGATCAGCCCACGTGGTGGGGTTATTTCCTGCAAAGATCCATAAGTAAGTCTTGAGTTCCTGATTGATCTGCTCTGTTTCCCCATCAGTCTGGGGGTGATATGTGGTGGATAATGCAAGGGAACATCCAAGAAGCCTACTGAGTTCTTTTGCAAAGCGAGAAGCAAACTGTGGGCCTCGGTCTGAGATGATCTTTTCATAGAGGCCAAACCTAGAATAGACCTTTTTGAAATAAAGGACAGCAATGTCCTCCACTGAGGCAGTTTTAGTGGTAGGGCAGAAAATAGCCCCCTTTGAAGATGCATAGTCGGCCCAGACTATAACAGCCATGAAACCGTTGGACTTGGGAAGATCTGTGATCATGTCACATGAGATCTGTTGGAAGGGTTGAGTAGCAGTAGACTTGTTGGGTGTGAGTGGAGGGGTTGTGGGGTGGGTATTGACCTTGTGCTGCTGACACAGGGCACATCCCTCGACATACTTGCGAACATACTGGGCCAAACCTGGCCACCAGAACTCGCTCGCAATGAGCTGTCAGGTTTTAAGGAAACCAGGATGGCCAGCAGACTCATGGTCATGGCAACGCTGGAGAATGGACTGGCAAAGTCCAGCGACGGGGGGAATGTAGACGCGACCCTGATAAGTTAAGACGCCCTTATGGAGTTGCCAATTGCTGAGGCGGGAGCAAAAGGCAGTGGGGATAGAGCCATCAAAGGCCTGGAGTGTTTGGAGAAAAAGGGGATCATCTTTCAATGTAGTTTTGATATGGTCATGTAGCACTGAATCAATGAGCCGGACAAAGATGGAGTCTGGGAGGAGAGTCATTTGTGTGTTGTCTGGTACGTGGGCGATGAAGTTGGGGCGACGAGACAGTGCATTGGGCCCAGCGAGGAGGAATCCAGGGATGTGGATCATTTTGTAGTCAAAGTCCACAAGGTCAAGTAACCAGCGGGCTTGATGGTGATTGAGATTCTGAGGGGAGTGGAAATACGTGGGGTTCTTGTGGTCAGTGAAAACTTGGACAGGGGTGAACAAGCCATGGAGAAGATGATGCCAGGATTTCAGAGCGTGAATGATGGTGAGGAGTTCGCGATCATGGATGTCGTAGTTTCGTTCAGCAGGCAAGAACGACTAGGAGAGGTACGAGCATGGGTGCCAAGCACCATTCTCGTCTGTCTGTAAAAGAATACCACCCGTGGCCATGCCAGAGGCGTCAGTCGCAATGGCGAAGGGAGCACTTGGGTCGGGGAGTCTGAGAACTGGTTTGGAGAGGAAGAGTTCCTTTAGATGGAGGAATGCTGCTTCCTGCGAAGATGTCCACTCCCAAGGTTGAGTTTTCTTGATGAGGTCTATGAGAGGGTGGGCTATGGTGGAGTAGTCCAGAATGAATTGCCGGTAGTAGTTGGCAAATCCAAGGAAGGACTGGACTTCTTTGACCGAAGTTGGGGCTGGCCAGGAGGTGATACCATCAAGTTTAATAGGGTCCATAGCTAGTTTACCTGGGGAGAGGATCATACTAAGGTAGTCTACCTGCTCTATAGCGAAAGCGCATTTGGATAGGCACAGGTGAAGGTCAAGTTCCTCCATCTGTTGAAGGACTCTCTTAGTCCATTCAGTGTGGAGTTGTGTGTCTGGGGAAAAAATGAGGAGGTCGTCCATATAGATGATGAGCCATCCTTCGGAGATCATGTCCCTAAACAAATTGTTCATGAAATGTTGGAACGTGGCGGGGGAATTGGTCATTCCGAAGAACATGACCATGGGTTCGAAGAGGCCCTTATGAGTAAGAAAGGTGCCTTTCCATTGATGTCCTTCCTTAATCCAAATGTTGTTGTAGCCCCATCGGACGTCAAACTTGGTGAAGACCTTAGCGTCTTGCACTTTGTTGATAGGATCGTTGATGCGAGGTAGGGGGTATGCATCCCGGATAGTCTGGTCATTGAGCTTCCGGTAATCCATGCAGGGTCGGAGCTTAGGGTTCCCACTAGAGTCAAGTTCTTTCTTCTGGACAAAGAAGAAAGGGGATGCTTGGGGTGAATTTGAGGGTCAGATGGCACTGGACCAGAGGTTCTCTTCTAGGAAGGCTTCGGTGGCTTCGCGTTCCCATGGGGATAACAGATATAGTTTGCCAATCTTAGGTTTGAAGCCTTCTTTAAGGTTAATCTCGTGGTTGTAGGTCTGTTCTGGTGGGAGTTGTCCGATTGGTCGTTCTTCAAACATGCTTCGGAATTGCTCATACTCCACTGGGAGGGTGACCTCGGGTTTCTTGTTGAACTCTGCTTGTGCCAGTTGCATGGCAGAGATAATCTTGGTGATGACCAGAGAGCCTAGGGGGTAGAACCAAGATCCACACCATTGGATTCATCCTATATGATAATGGTTGTGAGCTCTTTGACAGAACTCACTCTCTGATTCCTTGTCAAGATATTTGTAAAGTCGAGCATGGTCAACACAGTTGACCTTGACTTGGCATGGGGGGGTCCAGTCGAAGCTGGGTCTCTTGAATCTGTCGCTGTATTTGGAGTTGGTGACATTGTGTTCCTGGAAAAGAACCTTGGACTGATCGCAAGATTTGGGGATGTCGATCGTCTGTTTAGCCCAGTCAATCTTTGGGTTGGTAGAACGGAGCCAAGGGAGGCCGAGGATGATATTTTCACTTCCACATGACATGACATGAAAGAGAACCTTTTGAGTAATCCCTCTGGTGTTAGCATAGAGGGTGCAAGTGAACTGGATGGCTCCATGGGCATTGCTAGATTGGTTGACGTTCCGGACTGGGATGGGTTTCAGAAGTCGGGTGAGTGGAAGCTTGTGTTTCCATACGAAGCCCCAGTCTATACATGAAATGTCGGCACCACTGTCGATCAGGGCGCAGGTGTCAACAGCTTTAAGGGTGTGCACAGGTACAATGAGTTGAACTGGGATTTGCATGGATTTGTGAGTCTCAGATATGAGTATATTGGCACATCTAGGAGGAGTCCATGTTGACGGGGTCCTCCATTCTAAAAATCCTTTTGGGAGAAGAAGATTCTAGCTACTGATTTGACTTCATCATCATCCTCGCAGTCAGCTAGCTCTGGGACATCATCCTTCTTGACCTTTCGGGCTTTCTTGGGGTTTCTGGGGGATTTGTAGACCTTACACTCCTTTGCCATATGGCTGGTCTGGCAGCATTGGAGGCAATGGCCTTCCTTGAAACACTTCTGCCTTTCGGCTTTGGTGAGCTTGGGGGAAAGACGGACTGCATCAATATCCATGGCATTGGGATCCTTTTCTTCCTTCTTGGAATACAGTGGTACGTATGGGGTACTAGGTTTCTTGTGTTGCTGAGTGATCCCTCAGGCTCGTCAGCAGTGGAAGTCAAAGAGAGCCACCTTCTTGTACCAGTCAGTGACTTTGGTGGGAGGATTCTCCATTCGAAGAACATCGAACATCAGATCTTTGGGTATACCTGCAGAGTAATAAGATACTAGCACCAAGTCATCGGTTACTCCTGTGACAGATACTTTGGATCTGAACTGGGTGGTGTAGTTAGCCAGAGAAGGGGAAAACTCGCCCTTCTTTCCTGGGATCATTTGCTTGGTGGCAAGCCAAGTGAGTGCATTGGTAACTGATTCTGAATGGGAGAAAACTCCTTCGAAATCAGCAACAAAGTCAGACCATTTCCTGAGAGAGAAGCCTCCACCTGAGATCTTGGATTCTCTGAAGGTATCAGCCCATGTAGATGCCATACCTTTCTTCATGAAAGAGAGAGCATAGGCGATTTGCCTAGCGTTGTCATTGTAAATTTCTGCATTGATGGATAGGTACAGTTGTACCGAGCATAGCCAAGGCTTCGCTTTCGTGAGGTTTCCATTGAAGTCCTCAGAGACTCCAAGACAGATTTCAGTGGGCTTGGTTCCCATAATGGGAGTCTGGGGCTGGGCAGTGGGTGGTGCCATGGTTGGAAATATATGACCGCTTTGAGTGATTGGAGTTGGTGACAGTGGGGTGGGGCTGCGAGGGATAACTGCTCCTGCTGAAAGCTGGTGAGACAGTAACTGAGCAAGTTCTTGGGAGTCTGCTTCCGCGGAGGGAGAGCATAGGTCTAGGTCAAGATTGGAGTTATCAGAGCCTTCAGTGGAGACTTCTGAGTCTGATGATTCTGAGGATTCAGCGGTTGGCTGTTCTGTGGCTCTCCACGATGTGGAGATCGGTGGCAGTTGGGCTAATGAAGAGGGTCTACTTGATGGTAGCCGCGATGTGGTAAGCTTGAGCTTTTGTTATGCTTGGCCTGGGTAGGGTCGAGCATAGACTCAAAGGTGAGGACTTGGGCTAAGGAGTACCAGCGTTCTAGACGCTATGGTACAATGAGGGCCTTCGGGCGAGGTATCTGCTCACAAAGAGCACACTCAGCATCAAAGGATACGATGAGTCCAAAGAGGACGAGTCTTATCCTGGTCTTGGGAGATTGAGCATAGGAGTTATCTCAAGAATGTGATTGAGTAGCTCTAGCTTAGGGAATACAAGTGTGGAGACTATGGTTTATATACTTGTGTCATGGAAGGTCATGGAACGCATTGGAACAGGCAGAAACATACGGATGCAAGGAAGACATGACTCAGAGAAATGGAGGGACTTGGAGGGAGTCAGAATGAGTCATGTCTGCTGCAGATCTGTTGATCAGTGTCGATCAGAAGCAGCTGTCAATCAAAGATTATCATGAAATGGAGAAGTGGTTGGAACAACCTGAAGTGACAATGACAGCAGGATCATTAGTCAGAAATGAAAGGTAAGATGTGGTCCATGGGATAACGACCTACGTGCTGTGAGATAGGAGTCTGGGTAATGCCAGATGAGGTGGATAGTGATCCACTGAGACTCAGTTAACTAAGAAAAGGAAAGAAATAAACGGGCCAAGTCAAGTTGTAACATCACGCCCGCATCGGACATTGACATCCCCTTTCATCCCATCTTTGCTACCTCTTACAAATCTTGGTCCTATTTTGCAGGCTCTCTTTCCTCAAGAAGTTCAGTCCTGCACATGCAAAAGAGCAAACACTATGTTTGTTCTCCTTTGTTAACACTACAACTCAGCCCTCAATGGGGTTATCCTCAGTGTGCGAAACACTGAAGATCAGTTCAACTGAACACACGAATAACCATGCCTTTCATGATATGTTCAAAAGGTATGCTCCTTCCAGATTGAATGGACAAATACATGGTTTTGAGCTGTTGCCAATGAGGTGGATGTTGATGTTATTGTCTGTCCAAATGGTGTTTGGGTTGATACCACATGGTCATTGATATGTACCATCATAGATCAATGAACAAAAGGCTGCCAATGCCAGGAAGAGAATCAGATTATCTATTGTGATGCATTGTAGAACTCAAGAAGTAGATCAAACTTCATCCAATCATTGATTCATCTCATATAGGTAAGTAGCCTTTCCTGGTATTGTAACATGTATAGGCTCATCTCTGGTGTAAGTACATGTCTGCAACAGTTTCAATGTACTAATTTGACTTGGCAAAGTTTTTCTTCAGGCATCCACTACTTCAGATGGGAGGTTTCAAGTGACCCTTCATGCATTTTCACTTAAATTGAATGATATGAGCAGGCTCTATGGGAGGATTGAGTAAGTTTCTTCCCTAGCATCAATGAAGTGGGCACCTGCGAATGATTTGCATATGGTTCTGCATGAATAGATGAGGTTTGAGGGCATATCACCACAAAAGTGGACCCATGGCTTGTGTCATATCCCATACCAACTCATGTCCAACCATGTCTGAACCCATTAGACACTCGTCTGATAGTCCACTTCACTTGGACTTCCGTTCGGACTTCCAAACTATGATACATTTTACTTATGACATCATTCCATCTCCTTTAGTATTAGTCCCACTTTACATTCTTGTCTGAACCTGTGTCTCGCTTACAAACACAGCTCCGGTCTTCAAACATCCAGACTTCTGAACTACTTACAAATCCAATACTAATGCTGTTCTCTTTCTTCATATATAAATCTTGTAGATACACATGTATTGTTCAGTCCAAATATTGACTTAGATTAACAACCTCAGTCCGCTCTCTGAACCCTCTTGCCTTGACGTTGTTTACAACGTTAAGAATCCCCTTCAACCTTCAACCCTCTGAAATACTGGGACCCGAGACCATGGCAAGGATGCAGCACTCCGACCCAAGTCGCTGAAGCCAAGTCCCTTCAAGTCCGAAATCTTGGACTTCCAAATTAGGAAGTTCAGACCTAGATTGGTCTTTGGAGAAGCTTGGACCAGTCTATCTTCGACCATCCGACTTAGTCTTAACAGCTTGCATAGCAAGAGCTGTGATACTTCAGATACAATTTCCCCTTCATTGTAAATGTAGTGCTACTCATGAATGTTTTATCAGGCCTTACTGGTTCATTATATGAATTCTTGGAAATTATAGCTTCCCTGTGGGAGGTGGTCCAAGATATACCTAACCCTACCACTGAGATTGTGTAGAAAGCTGAAATGTGTTCCACTTGTCTGTAGAGCATACTAGGGCACACCTGAAGACACTGGATCTGCAAAACACTGTTTATCTCTCAGGTTGGCTGAACAACATTACTCTGGTCCAACATTGAGGTTGCAGACATGGACTTTGGCAAGGGGAGACATACATGTCCTTTGAATTCCTCAACCAGGCTGGCAGATTTTACCACAAGGCAAGTTCCCATTCTTCTCCCCTATCTACTACATGTGGTATGCCACCAAGGGTATGATGGCTTGATGATTAACATGGCATTGGGGAGGTCCAGGTGGCACATTCCATCACTGTTGCTCTGTTTCTGCTGTGTACCTCCATCCATCTCTTCTATCAGACCTGGGTGCCAAAGCATGAGTGATGGAACTCATGACACATCCAAACCCAGACATGCGATACCACACACCTCTCTCTGTCCATCACCTCATCAGTCACCCATGGATCACTGCATGACCAATGGACCACATATTACCATGGCCACCATCAAGATGATGGGTACCATACAGCAATGAAGAGTTTCATAGAACAGATGAGTATGGTAGCATGTATTGTGGCTGGATCCATATCTTTGTGATAATAATCCACCTTCAACATGTGTGGTTCCTTGCCAGTAACATATGTACCTGGTCCTATATATACAGTGACCTCAAAAACCCTTTCCATAACTAACCTTGACGGCAGTGCGCGAAGCGCACTGCCAGACACTGTGGGAATTTCGCTTAGCTTTGGTGGGGTTATAAATAGTACTCACTCTTGGCTACAAATATGCCCCCTAGGTCATGTGATTCAGTTTACATACCATTGAGATACATTCCTTATAAAACAGCCATGTCATGGAAAGGGTTTTTGAGCTTTTGAAATGGTAACTAGGATCTCA
>JBBPSV010000963.1:0-12093 GCA_038093795.1 Retiboletus fuscus
ACCGACACGGACCGGACTAAGACAACGCGGACCGGATTGACTTGGACGGACTCGGATTGACTTGGATGGACTCGGATAGTTGTCGGATATGCTCCTATATGAGAACAGAGATCCCCAGATCTCTACACCGGTCCAGCATGCTTTGCGGCGGGAATGTGAACAAGATGAAAGTGAAACAAAAGGATACCGGCGATCCACCGGTTGATGGTTGCATTCGGTTGGAGGTTGGGGTTGTTGATCATCCCCTGAACGTATTTGGCATCCATTTCGACTGTGAGGTTAGTAACACCGAAGATAAAAATGCGGACCACTCGCAGGGCGCGGAACAGTCCATACAACTCGAGCTTCGCCTGAGAATAGCGGCTCTTGACTTCATTCAGACTGATAGACCCAAACTGGTTCGGATAGCGTTTACCATCCTCACCGGACTGCGACAGAATGTATCCGACCGCTATGACCGAAGTGTCAACAGCAAGGATCACCTCTCGCCCAGACTCATAGTCCAAGCGGAGGAGCACAGGGGACTTCACTATTTCGTCCTTCAGACGTTGCATAGCATCTCTCTGGGCATCGCCCCAATCAAAAGGGACGCCCTTCCGGGTCAGATTGACCAACGGGCGGGCGATGGAAGCAAAATTTTGGATGAAAATATGTACCACCCCACAGGTTCCTAAGAAACCATGGACCTGCGTGAGGGTCTGGCATTTGGGCCAATTGCAGATCTTTTGGACCTTGTTTTCGTGGGGAATCCGACCCTCGAACGTGCACTTGTGTCCGACAATAGTAGCGTCCGGTGCGGCAAGGACGAACTTCTTGGCCGAGACCGTGGCGTTCACATTCTCGAACCGCTGCAGGATCCTGTGGACAACGATTAGGTGATTCCAAATAAACAAATGGATGCCCGGATTCTCAGGGATGGTCTCGTATGAGCTGTCATCCCTTTGATACTGGGTTGTCTCGGATTTGACCAGTATGTCGTCTATGAATGGGTGAGTGTGGTGCAGGATCTCGTCCTGCAAAACGAATGACATATCGGCCTGATAGACCTGGACGGCGTTAGTATGTCCCATGGGTAGCGTAGTGAGGCGATGTGGTCCGAGCGGGCTGTTAAACGTAGTCATGTCCCGAGACTCCTTGTGTAGAGGGCGCTGGTCATAACCTGCAAACAGGTCCATCATACCATAAACCACGTATCCTCTGAAAGATTCGGCCAAATGTTCAACGAATGGTGGGACCGATGAATCCCAGATAGTGACCGCATTGAGTGGCTGCAGGTCATGGACCAGCCGAAGTGTCTTCCCGTCTTGCTTGAGTACGCAGAACCAGCGAGAGCGGTATGCTGCAACGGACGGTTCATACACTCCGGAGGCAATCCGGTCCTTGATAATCTGGATCGCCTGATCCCAAGATGCAGGCGGAACGGGTATATTGCGTAGGACCTATGGCGTATGCAGTACCGTGGGGATCTTGACTGGTGGGAAGTATCGTTCATCAAGTCGACCCCGCTCGGTTGGAGTCCAAGCAAAGGCCTTCTCATGTTCACGAACGAGCCACCGGACCAACTTCAGTTCCTCCGGCCAAAGCCATTTCGCCGGGTCGAGGTCAAGCGCATCGGTGCGCTCTTGGGTGAAGTGGACTCCTGGGGTAAAATCAGGTGGGTGAGTAGGTAATGCTTTCAACCCTTCGAGCGGGTTATCAGGTAACCGGCAGACAATGCGGAACTCCTCTGTGAGAGGAGCCATGACCGACCGGACCTTTTTAGCAACTGGTTTATAAATGAGACAATGGCGGACCGGATCGAAATGGTAAATGGATTGTAAAGCTGAGATGTGATGGGGGCTCAATGCGGACTGAGTAGAGAACAGGTAATCATAGGAAAGGGAGCGGTCCGACAAAAGAGAAGATCGGTCCGAAAATGACCGGAATGAAAAACATGAGACGGATGGACGGAGAAACAAGGTGAAATACGCGAAGGAAGATCGTGTTGTAGGCTCTCCCCAACCTTTCAGTGGATCATCGATATTTAAAAACCCATCTCCACAATGGATTGATGGTTTGCACAATGCTGTCTGCGATGGCAGCGAGGACATCCTTCCATCCAAGGGCGGGTAGGTAATTTATAGAGCTTTCCAGTGTTTGGGTCACGAAGCGTGATCATCTGCGAACCGTCCGGGAAGTCCTTGGTTGTGGCGGACATTACGCAGTGAAAAGGATGACCAAGCAGAAGATCGAAATTAGCACGAGGGATTACCTGAACTTGAAGAGAGACCTCTCTGGCCCCAAAGTCCAACTGAAGGTTCTCAAGCACGCCAAGAGTGGACTCAGTTGACGCATTCGCGTTTGACATGGTCATGACATGGTCGGACCAGACTGGCAGTCCAAGACTTTCCCATACCCATTTGGGCATGGCAACGATCTCAGAACTGGAATCAAGGACGCTGGTAATCGACCAACCGGTCCCAAGTACCTTCGCATCAAGCGACCTAAGGGGCAAACTATGGTGAGCAACAATGTCACCGTCATCATTCCGGATGACCTGATCGCCGAACTTGCGCTCAACCGCGCTGGGGTCACAGCTAGAGAGCTCATTGACCTGGACTACATTCGTGTTTGATATGCGCTTGCTAGTGGTAAGCTTGCGGAATTGCTTCCTGAACTTGGGAGCCACAGCAAAGAGGTCCCTTATGGGAACCGGGACACTCAAGTCAAGTACCCGGTCGAGAACTCGCTTAGGAGCGGTCTTGTCCTCGAGAGGGAAGGAATACCTATATTGCCTGACAGGTGGATTGGGAGAGAATGCAGGGTTAGCAACGAATGGTTTAGGGGGAACTTTACTTGTGTTATCGACTGGTGCGACCGATGAGGTAGGACCGGTAGTGGACCGGCTCGGACCAGGCGCTGTCCAAGCCAACGCAGGGGGGGTAGCTGGTCTGGAAGGCACTGGAATAGCCCGAGAGCTCTTCTGGATCTCTGGAGATTCAATCTCCTCGGAAACAGTCACCGCTTGGTTGGGTTTGCGCATTGGCAACTTTATCCCATCGAAGCGAACCTTCTTTCCCTTGGCTCCCTTCTCGGCTTGGAAGCTCGCCCACGCTTGGGCTATGTACGGCTGGAATTCAGGGTCAGCAAGCGACGGATCAACGTTACTTTCACGGTCCTCGATGGACATCATGAACACAGAAGGTTCTATTTCAAGAAGCGCATCAGTAGTCGGATAGGTCAAGGATAGTATACCCGTCGTCATATGTGGGGGAGGGTCACAAGTCATAGATGATGCCGCAGGTGTGACAGCTTGCTTGGACACAATCCAGTCCAAACAATTGTGCAGGCAATTGCATCCGGGTATGCGCGGGATGTGACGTCCATCTGCTAGGTAGAGACGATTGTCCGTCCCCCTGCTAGCCTTGCCAGTCTGGATGTATTCCTCCACATGAGGACATTCACCCATATAGTGACCGAAGGCATCACAGAAGGCACAAGTCCGAGTCCGTGGTGCTGCTGGTCGGTTAAGCAGGTTGCTTTCTTGCTTGACCGCAGGGACTGTGGTCCGAGGGGCGGACTGAGGGAGATTTGGTGCTGGTCCGGTCCAAGCAGGGACTGGTGCGGATGGGCGCTGTGAAACATTAGCCGGACTGAAAGGGGAAAGAGCACTTGGTCGAAGTGCGGAACCGGTCAAGAGAAACTTGGCAGCCTCCACACAGTCGTCCATCGGGTAAGGGTCCGATGGATGGTGGTTTGGTTTGACGAAGGAGAGACAGTGTCGGACCTGGTTGGCAAGGTCGTCCGGCATCCCGTTCAGGAAAAGAGCGTCACGATCCAGCTCAGATAGTTTTTTGTTCTTGATGAGGACCGTAGCGACCTTCCTGAACTTCCTCTGATACTCTCCAAGGTCTTCCTGACTGTGCATAGACGATGCATGGAATTCATCTACGAGGTACTGGATGTCAGCTCGGCAATAGCGGGTACTCCCTTCACATCCGGGATACAACTTCTTCACAGCAGTGATGAAATTGTCCCAGTCCGCCGGCTGGTCAGTCGCTTCATCTAAAAGCTCCCATCCTTCGGCCTCTTTCAGATGGGCGTACCGAATGGCAGCTTTGATTTTATCTTCTTGGTTCAGACCGGCGGCGGTTCTGAGGAGGTCTATGTCCTCGAGGAAGCGCGGGAGCTCGGCCGGAACCTTACCGTTGAATTTGGGGGCGTTCTGGGTACCACGGAGAGGCATTGTTGGAGCGGCCATGGCGATTGGGATGATGGGAATAGGTACAGGTACTGGCGGGACTGAAGGTATCGGGTTTGGATTGGATGTTGGTAACGACGTCGGCGCAAGCGGATTGAACGATGGAGTGACTAGAGACGGTTGGAATAGGAAGGATAGGGACGGATTGGATGAGGAAGGCAATGGGGACAAGAGGGTAGACGGTGTAGACGGTGAAGGTGTTAGCGGACTCAGAGGTGACGAAAACGGCGAAGTGGGGAAAGATGAGTCCCTCATCCGGACTGGAGTCGAGTGTATAAACCCTCCGGGTATGAATGGCAGGGACAAGTGGTCCTGAATGCCATAAGGCTCTCTATCCGGAACCGGGTCAGGGTCGGAAGGCTCCGACAGAGTCCGTGATGGTGGCGCTAGTGGTGCGAAATCCAGATCAGGTATGTCAAACGGATCAGTAATAAGGTCAAACGGAGGTGAAATAGCCGAGATGTCGGGAAGCTCGGCTGAACGGTTGTGACAGGCATTTTCAGGTGCGATGGATTGAAATAGTTCTGAGTTTTCCAAAATTTGAAGATCATGAAACTGTGCCAGTAAATTTTCGAGTTCTTGGCACTGGGCGTTCGGCTGAAGTATTCTCCTAGACACCCGTTGAGAATCCCTCGCGGTGGGCTCCAGTTGTAGAACAGATAGATAGCCCAGAGGACTAGCAGGTAGTAGTCCTGGACTTGCAGAGGGGGTCAGAGGGCATGATGCGTTTGTCCCTAAAGGGATTCTAACTCGGGGAGGAAGGTCTGGAGGTGAGTCTGGTGTACTAAACCCAGCTAGGAACTAGTCCGATTGTGAACCAGACTGAAAATGAGGAGAAACGGACAGTCTGACGGTCCGGACTGAAGAGATTGGTTGGCGTAAGGCGTTGGAGATGACGAGAGACGATGGGACAACGTTGGGCGGTGGACGGTTGACGATGCGTGGACTCAGACGATAGACGTGGAATGCGGGTGAGCCGTATGCTGCCATTACAAGTCAGAAAATACAAAAACTATATAGCCCGATCCAAACCAGACCGCTAAGAAACAATCTAAGTAAGGGATGCGAAGTCCAGACTTCTAAGGGAAGCGGTAACTAAGGGGCACGACGATCCCTAAGAAGCTGAGGCTGTGTATGGACAAAGCAAGACGGAACCTTGTGAGCAAGCTCGAAACTCAAAATAAGCAGACCAAAACTTTAAAAGAAAAGAAGAATGAACAGTCCTAAAACGGTATAAGTAACGTCATACGCACGTGCAAGGGAGTGGTAAGGCACGTGAGAGTGGAACGAGGAACGATAAAGTTAAACCGGTTTGAACCGGACCTACCACGAACACCGGACTGACCTACTGTGGACACAGACTGATCAGTTTGAGGACGGACTGATGACGCGTGGACTGGACTGAGAACCCAAAACGCTAGAAGGGTGGAAAAGGCCTCATTTCAACCGTAGAGAGCTGGGACTCTCTACACCGTTCTCCGAGTTCTGGATCTCTCTGCCCCCTTCGCCATCGCCACTGACGCCTCCCTTTATGCCTCCAGAGGAATTCTCCTCCAAGCAGATCCCAATGGTGAGTGGCATCCTTGCTCCTATCTCTCTCAAAGTTTCGACCCCACCCAGCGGAATTATGACATCCACGACCGGGAACTCCTGGCCGTGCTCCGGGCGCTCAAAGCCTGGTCCCATTACTTGCAAGGGTCACCCCACCAGGTCCAAGTATTCACTGACCATAAGAACCTTATCTATTTCTGAGAACCCCATACCTTGAATCAATGACAAGCTCGTTGGTTACTGGACTTAGCAGATTTTGACCTCAAGCTAATCCATGTACCTGGATCTCAACTCACTGGTCCCAATGCCCTCTCTCGGCGTGTGGACCACTTTCCAAAGAATGCCTCAGATAACTCCCTCATAACCCTACTCCCCCCGTCTCTCTTTGTCAACGTCATAGATATCACCCTTTCCACTAAGATCCATTCAGCCTCTTCTGCTGATCCATTCGCCCTGACCTCGCTCCAAGCGGTTGATGAAAACATCCCTGCGGCATTTCATTCCCAGCTCTCTGACTGGCAAAACCGGGGAGGAATACTCACTTATCAAGACCACGTATATGTTCCTCCCGAAGGAGATCTTAGACGTGAGATCTTACAGAGATACCACAATCATGAGACTGCCAGCCATCCCAGATACCTCAAAACTCGTCAACTGGTTTCTGCAGAATTCTGGTGGCCTGGCCTAGCATCTTTCGTCCGAAACTACGTAGATGGGTGTGCGATCTGCCAACAGTGCAAATCCAACACCCATCCCAACACTCCACCCCTCCTTCCCATCGCTACCTCCATGTCCCACCCTTTCCAGGATATCTCAGTAGACCTAATTACCGACCTCCCGGTCTCCGATGGGAAGGACACCATAGTCGTCTGGGTGGACCGAGCTTTCAAGGGGGCGATATTTTGCCCAACTACCAAATCCGCTTTGGCAGCTGACGTGGCCTCCCTCTATGTACTTCCACAAGGTTTACCAACGTTTCGGACTCTTTGATTGTGTCATCTCGGACAGAGGCCCCCAATTCGCTTTGGCATTCACCAAAGAAATGGGGGGTATCTTAAACTACGACCTTCGCCTGTCTACCGCCTATCATCCCCAAATGGATGGCCAAACTGAACGAACGAATCAAGAACTAGAAACTTACCTCCGGATCTTCTGCGGGGACAACCCAACCTCATGGACGGAACTCCTGACCTTTGCTGAATTCGCCCATAACCACCGCCCCCATTCCATCACCAACCAATCTCCGTTCTTCCTCCAAATGGGCTATGAACCCAAACCCCTTCCTTCCGTCCTCTCTCCCTTCAATCTCCCCGCAGTAGAACTCTGCCTCTCCCAACTCACCAAGGCCAGAGATGAAGCCCGCGTTGCCCATGAGCTTGCTAGAGCAACCATGGCCTCTCGAACCTGACAACGTTTCAAACCCTTTGCCCTAGGAGACAAGGTTTGGCTAGAGGCCAGGAACCTCCATCGCCTTCTGAAGTACTCCAAGTTCCTTCCGAAACGCGAAGGACCATTTGAAATTACTAAGGTTCTTTCTCCGATCACCTACCGACTACGTCTCCCCAAAACCTGGAAGATTCACCCCATTTTCCACGCTTCCCTTCTCTCCCCTGCCAAGGAAACCCCAGTCCATGGTCCGAACTTCCCCCAACCACCTCCAGATCATGTTGGTCCCGAAGAGGAATACCTTGTGGACCGCATTCTCTGTCATAAAGGATCACCCTCCCGACGGCGTTTCCTGATCCGCTGGAAAGGATACTCGGCGGAAGACGATTCCTGGGAACCTGAGCGGAATCTGAAGAATTCCAAACTCCTCCTGGCCACCTATAAAAAGCGTCACCCCAAGGACTTTCCTCCCCACTCCGCTTGATTAGCTACCACCACCAACAACACCTCTATTATACCATGTCCTGCTCTGATGTCCCCGACCTCGTTCTTCCTATTCCCCCCCGACGCGGTAACTCACTGCCTGCAGAGTCTGTTACTAATTCTGTCCTTGCTTCTGTCTCTTCTCTCTCTGTCTCCGACGACTCCGACAGAGAGACTTACCCCCATCCAACTCCTCACCCTAGCTTCGTTACTCCTTATTCTGTGTCTCCTAGCATTCCAAGTGTTTCTTCTTCTCATTCCTACCATACGCCTCCTTCCGTTCTAAACCCCCATGCCATGATCGTCAATGACACCTCTTCCCCCACGTCCTGCATTGCTACTCCCAGTTGGGGAAGCCGGCCTGCTATTTCCATCCCTGAGCTTGCCAAACCGCCTGTCCATCTAGCCACTTATCTCGATACCATTGAATCTGTTGACCTCCCCGAGCATGCCCATAGGGTACGCCCAGATCTTCCCACCAACACCAAATCCCACACCCTCCTCCGCTTCCTCAGGGACCCCAGGTATGCGGTACCCATCGGCACGCACCTTGACTATGGGTCTGCGCTCCATTCCCTTTACCTCACCACCCTCCAGGTCGCTCAGCTCACCTCCATAGTACGCGCACCTTTGGCCTCGTCCGATGCCAACGCCATCTTCCGCAACCACACCCTGTCCCATATCCAGATGGAACTAGAGACTAACCTCCTCCTAGCATTCTACCAACTCAGAATGTTGGAATTCATGCAGGACCTGGACCACTATCTCCAGGATCTGGCCTGCTATATTCACCTCGGTGCTGCCACAGCATCCACCCCCTCAGCATCGTCTTTGGCATTGAACTCCAAAGAGCTCAATGTTGTGGAATACATTGAAGCCCACTGGACTGGTAACTTCGGGCACACAACCCTCCTCCCCTCTCACCCTCGTTTTCATGAGGCCTGCTTCGAATGCCACCACCTTGGTCACCAGCGTGTCAACTGTGGGGTCTATCAGTGCCCGATATGCCACTGTTTCCGTCCCGGCCACTTTCAGCGGCAGTGCCCTTTGCACCGCGCTCCTCCGCCACCCTCGCCCTCTACCTCTCCTGCCTCCTCACACTCGTCACACCCATCCTCGCCCCATCGCTCCTACCATGGACCCCGCCATTTCCGCAGTTCCTGCCGCATGGTCCCCAGCCGCCTGTGCCATCGTTTCCACTCTCCTGACCTGGAGTCTGGCGTGGACAACGACATTTGGGATGACACCGCCTTCACCAACATGACCAGTTCGCCGGCTATGGGAGCATGTGACCTGTGAAGTGTCTACACTGGTGGCTTGACCCTCGTGGGGGGGTAATGTTACATTTTTCCTTCCCTACTACGTTCTCCATTCTCTCATACCTACCTCCTGCCTTGAACATTGTCGTCTTGCCATTCAAGCCCTGCTTGACAATATCTTTTTACCTGTATATTACTCATATGTTCTCTAATGTTCCTCTGATTTCTATGCTTCGTAAACGCTGACTCACCTCTGTTCCTCAACGTTCTACTGAGTTCTATACCTGACTCATCTTTGTTCCACAACGTTCTATCCAGTTCTATTCTGTTACCACGGCTCACCTATTTAAACTGTAGCACTTGACTTGTAACTCCAAGCTTGATCTTCTCAATCTAATGAGTTCTTGCGGACTTCGTCTGATTTCCCACCTTCGTCCTTGTCCACCCTTCGCTTCCATAGCAAGGGCAGCCCTCTAGTAGCACCACGGCTAGAGGTTCTTTGCGTCATCCAAGCTTCCGACTCCTTGTCTGCTTGACTCCTCCGAGATCATGCCTAGCCTACGGCAAAACATAACAGTTTTGAGTGTCATTTTGAGAATCATTTTGGCACACTCAAAACTGCTTTGTGCTTTGACACACCCTGTTTTAGTGTCATTTTGAGCAGTTTTCAGTTTTTGATTTGGGCTTGCCAGGCACAGCATACTGTCAGACTTTAAATTTGATTGTGATCAATAAGTTAATGATAACAGCTACATTTCTCCACTCCAACCATCATGCCCACCCAGTCTGAGCACCAGCAGCTTACAGAGATCTTAACCAATGGATATCTCACTGCCATCATTGCAGAATCCTATAGTCTTGCTGCTCCACCTACATCCTTGAGCTCTGATTCAAGCTCTGATGCATCAGATAGCTCATCTGATTCAAATCTCAGGGCAAGTGAGTTGCCAACTGCAAGCAAGTGTTATGTTTTTCCTTCCTTCTCCATGCCTCCCTTTGCCTTATGCTTACCCTTTCACTGTGTACTTGTATTCTCTCACCTCGTTGTTCGACCCCCGGCTGGTGATATCTTTCGTCACTGTATTACTCATCCCTGTTCCTTGGTGTTCCACCAAGTTCTATTGCATTACCATGGCTCGTCTATTTAAACTGTAGACCTCGTCCTGTAACTACAAGCTTGATCTTCTCAATCTAACAAGTTCTTGCAGACTTTGTCAGATCCCTTGCCTCAGTCCTAGTCCACCCTTCGCTCTCATAAGCAAGGGAAGTCCTCTAGTAGCCCCATGGCTAGAGATACTCCATGTTGTCCAAGCTTCTGACACCATCTACATCTGCTTGACTCCTTTGAGATCACGCCAAGCCCTAGGCAAAGCATAACAAAAGATCAAGCTTCTTCTTGCGTGAACTACCTCTGTTGTAGTTTCACTACTCCCTCTGATTCTCGAGCATGCTCTCCATGAGCAGATCCCTCAAATCCTTTGACCCCTGAACAATCATAGCATCCCAATGCCCCACCATCGACCCCTGCTGGTCCAGGCCTCAGGACCCCCCTCCTACCAACCTATCCGAGTCGGAAGCACCCCCAGAAACTGTGTCCTCTCTGGAAACCAACCCGGACCTAGACCTTGACACCCTCTTCGGACCTGAAGAAGAGCTTACTCTCTGACACCAATTCTCTTCAGGATTGTGAAACAACCCAATGCGTCTAGCACTGAGCGGTCGTCGTGAAGGGTAGACTAGGTTGCAAAAACGTCGTAGTAGTCCTTATGCTAGACTAGAGCGTATGAGTGTAGTGGAATGGGGAGTATCGCTCTTAGTGTAGAGACTTTGGGGAAATCTCCAGAAGAACAAGACTGGTGTTAGCCAGCGAGTTCTCTGGGTTTATATAGCAAAGCGTAATGTATGTACATGTTTGGTGACTAACTACATATGGTCATAGTATGTGGCAGCATGAGGCATAAGGCTGTGAGACAGAGATTAAAGAGAAGCATGGATGTGTAATGCGCAGCAGTGCACAGGAATAGAATGGAAGAGAAGCATGACGGAAATGAAAGAGGCAATGCGCACAGCAAAGCACAGCATGGAAATGAAAGATAAGAGAAAGGCTGTGCTTGCTGGATAGTGCGACTTGGCGAGAAAGTAAACTCTATAAAAAGGTAAACAAGAACAAATAAAAGCGTCCATGATTAGATGGCGCATGAGCATCCGTTGGTGCGATAAGAAGATAAGATAAGATAAAAGAACTTAGCGAAAATCTGGTTAGGATTGGGCGTTGTATAGGACTGATCGTAACACTACCCCCCTGCTATGAATCGCATTCCAGGCGATTAAAGGGAGCATTAGGATCGTTCGGATTTTCGTGCACATTAACGTGCGTAAAGAGAGAGAAAAAGTCAGCTTGCGACATACGAAGTAGACGAGGAGCGCTTGGGTTACGTCGGTGGAAGTCCCGAATTGCAGCATCAGCGTGCGTTAGGTTAGACTTCGGTTCCCAAGTCCGATCTTCGTCGGTCCAGCCCTTCCAATGAACAAGGTATTCGAGACGGCGTCCTCGCAAGCGAGAGTCAACGATGCGGTCCACCTCCCATTCATCGTTGCGGTCTTCCATCACAGAAACGGGTCCCGGTTTACAGGCACGTTGCCCCGGTAATCTTTCCTTGTATGGTTTGACACGTGAGATGTTGACGACAGGATGGATCTTCATCGAGCAGGGAAGGCGCAGTTCAACTGCGTTCATTCCGATCAGCTTAGTAATCAGATACGGTCCCAACCATCTTTCAGATAATTTACAGGAGGCGCGTGTAAGACGGAGGTTATCCGTTGAAAGCCAAACCTTATCTCCGACTTCATAAGGGGGAGCGGCAGATCGATGCTTATCGGCTTGAACTTTCATGCACTGTTGGGCTTTTAATAGATTATTGCGGACGAGTTCCATCTTATCGGCAAAGGAATCGGCTGCGGGGGCTTTCGAACTGCCAGGTTCGATTCCCATGCATGGAACGTAAGAGAGGGTGGTGCTGAAAGGGGATGACTTCGTCGCGGAGGAGACTTTAGAGTTAATGGAAAACTGGGCGATGGGGAGCCAATCGACCCATTGATCTTGGTTTTCTGCGCAGAACATACGGAGATACTGTTGTAGATCTCGGTTCATGCGTTCCGTTTGACCATCCGTTT
>JBBPSV010000964.1:0-12093 GCA_038093795.1 Retiboletus fuscus
GGGCGAGCAATGGTGGAGTAGTCCGGGATAAATTGCTGATAGTAGTTGGCAAACCCAAGGAAAGACTGGACTTCTTTGACTGAGGTTGGGGCAGGCCAGGAGGTGATTCCATCAAGTTTGACAGGGTCCATGGTGAGTTTACCAGGAGAGAGGATTATTCCAAGGTAGTCCACTTGTTCCATGGCAAAGGAACATTTGGAGAGGCAGAGGTGAAGATCGAGCTCTTCTATCTGTTGAAGGACTCTCTTAGTCCATTCAGTATGGAGTTGCTCATCTGGGGAAAAGATAAGGAGGTCATCCATATAAATGATGAGCCATCCTTCAGAGATCATATCCTTGAATGAATTGTTCATAAAGCGTTGGAACATAGCAGGGGAGTTGGTCATTCTGAAGAATATGACCATAGGCTTGAAGAGGCCCTTGTGGGTGAGGAAGGTGCCTTTCCATTGGTGTCCCTCCTTGATCTGGACATTGTTGTAACCCCAATGGACATTGAACTTGGTAAAGACCTTTGTGTCCTGTACCTTGTTGATGAGGTTGTCGATCCAGGGTAAGGGGTATGTGTCCCAGATGGTCTGGTCATTGAGCTTCCAGTAGTCCATATAGGGTTGAAGCTTAGGGTGACTGTTGGAGTTGAGTTCTTTCTTCTGGATGAAGAAGAAAGGGGATGCCTGGGGGGAATTCGAGGGGTGGATAGCACCAGACCGGAGATTCTCTTCTAGGAAGGCTTTGGTGGCGTCATGCTCCCGTGGGGATAGCAGATACAGCTTGCCAATCTTAGGTTCAAAGCCCTCTTTAAGGTTGATTTTGTGATCATAAGTCCACTCCGGTGGGAGTTGTCTGATTGGTTGTTCTTCAAACACCTTTCGGAACTGCTCATACTCTGCTGGGAGGGTGACTTCGGGTTTCCTGTTGAACTCGGCTTGTGCAAGCTGCATGGCAGAGGTAATCTTGGCAATGACCAGAGAGCCTAAGGGGTAGAATTGGGACCCACACCATTGGATCTGACCTATACAATAGTGATCATGAGCTCTCTGATAGAATTCACTCTCCGATTCTTTGTCAAGATATTCATAGAGTTGGGTGTGGTCAACACAGTTAATCTTGACTTGGTGTGGAGGTATCCAGTCGAAACTGGGTCTTTTGAATTGGTCGCTATATTTGGAGGTAGCAATATTGTGTTCCTGGAAAAGAACCTTGGATTGATCACAGGATTCTGGGATGTCGATCGTCTGTTTGAATCAGTTGATCTTTGGGTTGGTGGAGCGGAGCCATAGGAGGCTGAGGATAACGTTCTCACTTCCACATGACATGACGTGGAAGAGAACTTTCTATGTAATTCCTCCGGTGTTAGTATAGAGGGTGCAAGTGAATCGGATGGCTCCGTGGGAGTTACTAGATTGGTCAACATTCCAGACAGGGATGGGTTTCAGTAGTCAAGAGATAGGGAGCTTGTGTTTTTGCACAAAGTCCCAGTCTATGCAGGAGATATTGGCGCCACTGTCGATTAGGGCGCGGGTGTCAACGGCTTTGAGGGTGTGCACCGGTATGATGAGTTGAACTGGGATCTGCATGGATTTGCAAGTCTCAGATACTAGTACATTGGCGCATCTAGGAGGAGTCTGCATTGATGGGGTCCTCCATTCTAAAAATCCTTTCAGGAGAAGGAGATTCTAGCTACTGACTCAATTTCATCATCATCCTCACAGTCAGCCAGCTTGGGAACGTCATCCTTCCTAACCTTTCGGGCCTTTTTAGGTTTGGCGGAAGAATCATAGACCTTGCACTCCTTTACCATATGGCCAGTCTAGCAGCATCGGAGGCAACGCCCTTCCTTGAAACACTTCTGCCTTTTGGCTTCAGTGAGCTTGGGGAGGAGATGGACCGCGTCGACGTCCATGGCATTGGGGTCCTTTTCTTCTTTCTTGGAATATGGTGGGACATATGGCATACCAGGTTTCTTGTGTTGCTGGATGATCCCTCAGGCTCTTTGGTGATGAGAGTCAAAGAGAGCCACCTTCTTGTACCAGTTGGCGACTTTAGTGGGGGGATTCTCCATTTGGAGAATATCAAACATCAGATCTTCGGGTATACCTGCAGAGTAAAAGGACACTAGGACTGAGTCGTCAGATACTCCTGCGGTGGATACTTTGGACCTGAACTGGGCAGTGTAGTTAGCCAAAGAAGGGGAAAACTCGCCCTTCTTTCCAGGGATCATGCGCTTGGTGGCAAGCCAAGTGAGCACGTTGGTAACTGATTCTGAATGGGAGAAAACTCCTTCAAAGTCGGCAATGAAGTCAGACCACTTCCCAAGGGAGAAGCCTCTGCCTGCGATCTTGGATTCTCTGAAAGTATCAGCCCAAGTAGCGGCTGTACCTTTCTTCATGAAAGAGAGTACGTAGGCAATTTGCCTAGCATCATCGTTGTAGGTCTCTGCATTGATGGATAGGTATAGTTGTACTGAGCATAGCCAAGGCTTCGCTTTTGTGAGGTTTCCGTCAAAGTCTTCAGGGACTCCAAGGCAGATCTCCGTGGGTTTGGTTCCCATAGTGGGAGTCTGGGGTTGGGGGGCAGTGGGTGCCGTAGCTGGGAAAATGCGACCACTTTGAGCGATCGGGGTTGGTGACAGTGGAGTGGGACTATGGGGAATAACTGCTCTGGCTGAAAGCTGGTGGGACAGTAAACTAGCGAGTTCTTGTGATTCTACTTCCATGGGGGGAGAGCATAGGTCGAGGTCAAGGTCAGGGTTATCAGAGCCTTCAGTGGAGACTTCTGAGTCCAATGATTCTGAGGATTCAGTGGTTTGCTATTCTGTGGCTCTCCACGAGGTGGAGGTCAGTGGCAGTCAGGCTGAGGAGGAGGGCCTACTCAATGGTAGCAGCAACATGGTAAGCTAGAGCTTTTGTTACGCTTGGCCCAGGTAGGGTTGAGCATAGACTCAAGAGTGAGATCTGGGGCTAAGGAGTACCAGTGTTCATGATGCTCCAGTATGATGAAGACCTTCAGGCAAGGTATCTGCTCACAAAGAGCATGCTCAGTGTTGAAGGATACAATAAGTCTGAAGAGGACAAGTCTTATCCTGGTTTTGGGAGATCGAGTGTAGGAGTTATCTCAAAGGTATGATTGAGTAGCTCTAGCTTGGGGAATACAAGTGTGTAAACTACTGGTTTATATACTCAGGCCATAGAAGGTCATGGAACCTTATGGAACAAGCGGGAGGACGAGGATGCAAAGAAGACATGACTTGGGGAAGTGTAAGGACTCGGAACGAGTCAAAGTGAGTCATGTCTGCTGTGGATCTGTCGATCGGTGTCAATCAGAAGCAGCTGTCAATCAAAGATTATCATGAAACAAAGAAGTGGTTGGAACGTCCCAAAGCAACAATGACAGTGGGGTCATTAGTTGGAAATGAAATGTGAGATACGGTCCATGGGATAATGACCTACATGCCATGGGATAGAGGTCTGGGTAGCGCCAGACGAGACGGATAGTGATCCGTTGAGACTAAGCTAAGTGAAGAAAAGAAAAGAAATAAACAGGGCCAGGTCAAGTTGTAACACACTCCACTCCACATTGTCCATATTCAAACTCAGATTCCCATGCCTCTAGCAAGTCACATCTCTGACTGAGGACAGTCAGTAGCAAGTCCCCTGCAAATGTAGAGAGTCCCAGCTCTCTACAGTTGAAATAAGGCCTTTTTCACCCTTCTAGCATTTTGGGTCCTCAGTCTGGTCCATGCATCATCAGTCCGTCCTCAAACCGATCAGTCCATGTCCACAGTAGGTCAGTCTGGTGTTTGTGGTAGGTCTGGTTCAAACCAGTTTGACTTTATCGTTCCTCATTCCACTCTCATGTGCCTTACCACTCCCTTGCACATGTGTACAACATTACTTATACCGTTTTAGGACTGTTTGTTCTTCTTTTCTTTTAAAGTTTCGGTCTGCTTGTTTTGGGTTTCGAGCTTGCTCACAAGGTTCTGTCTCACTTTGTCCATACACAGCCTCAGCTTCTTAGGGATCGTCGTGCCCCTTAGTTACTGCTTCCCTTAGAAGTCTGGACTTTGCGTCCCTTACTTAGATTGTTTCTTAGTGGTCTGGTTTGGATTGGACTATATAGTTTTTGTATTTTCTGACTTGTAATGTCAGCATATGGCTCACCCGCATTCCACATCTATCATCTAAGTCCACACATCATCAACCATCCACTGCCCAACGTTGTCCCATCATCTCTTGTCATCTCCAATGCCTTATGCCAACCGATCCCTTCAGTCTGGACCGTCAGACTGTCTGTTTCTCCTCATTTTCAGTCCACTTCACAATTGGACTAGTTCCTAGCTGGGTTTAGTACACCAGACTCACCTCCAGACCTTCCTCCCCAAGTTAGAATCCCTTTAGGGATGAATGCATCATGCCCTCTGACCCCCTCTGCAAGTCCAGGACTACTACCTGCTAGTCCTCCAGGCTATCTATTTGTTTTACAGCACATTGGTAACCAATTCTGAATGGGAGAAAACTCCTTCAAACTCGGCAATGAAGTTGGACCACTTCCCAAGAGAGAAGCCTCCAGCTGCAACCTTGGATTTTCTGAAAGTATCAGCCCAAGTAGAAGTCATACCTTTCTTTATGAACGAGAGCATGTAGGCAATTTGCCTAGCATCGTCGTTGTAAATCTCAGCATTGATGGATAGATATAGTTATACTGAGTGTAGCCAAGGCTTTGCTTTCATGAGGTTTCTGTCAAAGTCATCAGGGACTCCAAGACAGATTTCCATAGGCTTGGTTCCCATAGTGGGAGTCTAAGGCTGGGCTGTGGGGGGTGCTGTAGCTGGGAAGATGTGACCACTCTGGGCAATTGGAGTCAGTGATGGTGGGGTGGGTTCTCAAGGAATAACTGCTCTGGCTGAAAGCTGGTAGGACAGTAATCTAGAGAGTTCTTGGGATTCTGCTTCTGCGGAGGGAGAGCATAGCTCAAGATCAGGGTCAGGGTTATCAGAGCCTTCGGTGGAGACTTCTGAGTCTGATGATTCTGAGGATTCAGTGGTGGGTTGTTCTGTGGCCCTCCAAGAGGTGGAGATTGGTGGCAGTTGGGCTGAGAAGGAGGGCCTACTTGATGGTAGCCGCAACGTGGTAAGCTAGAGCTTTGTTACGCTTGACCCAGGTAGGGTCGAGCATAGATTCAAAGGTGAGTTCTGGGACTAAGGAGTACCAGCATTCTTGATGCTATGGTATGATGAGGACCTTCGGGCAAGATATCTGCTTATGAAGAGCATGCTCAGTGTTGAAGGATACAATGAGTCCGAAGAGGATGAGTCTTATCCCAGTTTCAGGAGATCGAGCATAGGAGTTATCTCAAAGGTATGATTGAGTAGCTCTAGTTTAAGGAATACAGGCATAGAGACTACGGTTTATATACTCAGGCCATAGAAGGTCAAAGAACTCTATGGACGAGCGGGAAATTGAGGAACAAGAGAGATATGACTCAGAGAAGCATAAGGACTCAGGATGAGTCAAAGTGAGTCATGTCCACTGTGGACCTATTAATCAATGTCGATCAGAAGCCACAGTCAATTAAAGATCTATATGAAACAAAGAAGCAGTCAGAACGACCCAAAGCAACAATGACAGCGGGGTCATTGGTCGGAAATGAAATGTATGATACGGTCCATGGGATAATGACCTACATGCCATGAGAGAGGAGTCTGGGTAGCACCAGACGAGATGGACGGTTGTCCGTCGAGACTAAGCTAAGTAAAAAGAGAAGAAAAATAAATGGGCCAGATCAAGTCATAACAGCCACTTAGACTCACAAGGAAGAGGAAGAGGACAGTGAAAGAGTGGAGAATGAATGACAATAGGTTAGAATGAAGGATGATACGAAAAGACAATAAAAAGATCGTTAGAGGATGGAAGACTGGAGAAAGCTGCTTAGACTCACAGGGAAGAGGAAGAGGACAGCAAAAGAGTGGAGAATGAAGGATGATAGGCTAGAATGAAGAATGATATGAAAAAGATCGTTAGAGGATGGAAGATGGCATAATAACATATAGAACTTACAGGGAAGAGCATGACAACAATGTGCAATAATCATGATCAGAGGATTGTGCTGGGAAATGAGAGGGGGGAGCACTCCAAGAGTCTGTAACCCCACTGTTGCTCGATATGAGGCAGCAATGGAGTGACTCAATGGACACCAAGTCCAGGAGTGTTCTCTGCGTGACACAAAGTCAGACCACAGAGAAAGTGTGAGTAGTACCAAGCCAACTCAAAAAAAAAAAAACAAAAATGGGAGCACAAGTGGGTGCAGCAGGGTGCTCACTGTTGAGTGAGGTCACTGGGATGGAATCAAAGTGCTCGCTATTGAGTGAGGTCACTGACAGGGAGGTGATGGGGCAAAGGACAAAGCATGGCATAGTCTAACTTGACCCCACTGTAATATTATGTAATGAGTCCGGCAAACCCCAAGCAAGTACATAGCAGATGGATTTGGAGGGGTGGGACTACTAGTACACTTACAAACAAGTACTAGCTTTCCCACAGGGTCAAGTTGCCTGAAAAGGACAATAATTGGGCACGACCAAACATTATTGTCTTACTTAATCTAATGCAATGCGATGGTGTCCAAGGTTTGATCACTCTCTCCTTCCACTTCAACCTGGCTCCCTACCCCCTGTGACCTCACTCAACAGCGAGCACCCCACTGCACCCACTCATGCTCCTGTTTTCAGTTTTTTTTTGAGTTGGCTTGGTGCCGCTCACACTTTCTCTGCAGTCTGATTTTGTGTCGTGCAGAGAACACTCCTGGACTTGGTGTCCATTGAGTCACCCCGTTGCTGCCTCATATCGAGCAACAGTGGGGTTACAGACTCTTGGAGTGCTCCCCCCTCTCATTTCCCAGCACAATCCTCTGATCGTGCTTATTGCACATTGTCGTCATGCTCTTCCCTGTAAGTTCTATATGTCATTATGCCGTCTTCTGTCCTCTAATGATCTTTTTTGTATCGTCCTTCATTCTAGCCTATCGTCTTTCATTCTCCACTCTTTCACTGTCCTCTTCCTCTTCCCTGTGAGTCTAAGCAGCTTTCTCCAGTCTTCCATCCTCTAACAATCTTTTTTATTGTCTTTTCATATCATCCTTCATTGGTAGGTCTCTGTAGATGGCCACTGCCCTCACTTGGTACAAGCCACGATCTCAGCCAGACAATCATAAGTATACTGTATCATCTCTATCCTAATCCTAATGCTCACCATGATCTCCAGCCTCTTTAACATGTCTTGACACCAAAGCCCTTGCTTGTACCAGCGATGGGCTGGTGGTTTTCACGTCATCCAATATGTCGTTTGTCCCAGAACCCCATCTTGATGATGAAGAACTTCACATGTGAGCTGATGGGCACTTTGGAACTGCCAACTGTTTTCAATGGCTGCAAATGTACTCCAAGAAATACGAATACACCATCTGTATACTTCGTCAAGATTCCCATCCTTTACCTGACCTGATCAACTGGGCATGGTACACTCCAACTCAGGAAGACTTCATGGAGAACCCAACAGCAGCTTCTGGCTTCAGCTTACTCAAGGACGATAAGTTATTGGGGATCGATTTACTTCATCATGTTGCATTGAAATGGTATAATGCATGGAAGGCCAAGTGCGGTGACAAGACAGACATAGTGGCGAAGATATTACAAGATCTCAAGCATGCCACCAATGTCCTTTGCCAACAGCCTCTAGCTTTCCACAATATCATCATATTGGTTGTACAAGCTGAACACCTCTTCCTGGATGTGTACGCATTTCTGGATTTTGTTGAAGTTGTCATGCCCCACCACACCTTTCCATCTGCCACACCTCATCCTGTCCATGAAGACTGGATGGGGTCTTTCACTAGAGACTCCACCATCTGCAATGAGCTTTTCCTCTCTGGCATCCCTGTGTGGCTCGGCCACTTCAATTTCTCCATTATGCTGCAGACCATCATTGAGAAGCTGGTTAGATACACATTCCCTGATGACATCATCTGAGGGATGTACACCAAGCCTCACAAATCTATACCTCCTTTCCCCACCCTCCATCATGGTCCAGGGGGTTTCAACTGGCACTTCAATTCTCGTTATTATTACATTCCGTCCTCTCCTCCCTTGGCCACTCCACAGGCCTCATCTCATGTCAGCAAAGCCCTGACACAAGCTCAGTCAGGGAAAGGGAAGGGGAAGGCTGCCAATCCTGGTAAGTTTAAACTTTTGTGCTTGATCAGCCCTCCTGCTCACTCGAAATTAGTGGGCAGAAAACCATCCCATAACAAATGGGATGAGTTGGATGACTCTGAGATGCCCTCTGTACTGTGCACCTGGGTGTCTGCCATGAAGCAGGTGGACAAGGTGCCAGGACAGGTCAAGCAAGGCCTGGCCAATCCCAGATATTGGGTCCCAGAGCCTGCGCTGCTCATCTCAGGGCAGTCTATCAAATGACATCAACTTTATATGACCAACTGGCTTGCCATCCGCACTATCTGGCTTGCTCGCATTGACCAAACCCCACCTCCATGATTCCCCTTGCCCCAAATATGGCATGATTTGCTGAGCAGCAGGCCTTCATCCGAGCCAACTGCTCAAGGAGACATTCCAAACACAGTGTCACATTCATGTAGGTTGGCTTCATTGGAGGTATTTGGAGACAAATGTGCTGTGTTCATTCAAGGATCGCCCCATGCCCCAAAGGAGATACTACTATGGCGAGACCAGGAGATTTCTATCACCTCCCTTGCTAACCCCCCTCCCCATCTCATATGTACCATTCTGTGGAAGGTCTATGAGATTGGGTTTCGGTTTGAGCTCCACACCCTCAACCAGGTGCTTGTCCCCAACCTCTGGGCCAAATATCCTGTCCAGCAATCAAACCTGCTGGATGGGATCTTCCCTGCAACTTATGGACTCCTATTCTGGAATGAGCCCATACTCACGAAGCCTGGCAACATGGGGTTGATGGACTCATGGCCCAACAATGTACCAGTTCTTCATAGCTGGTGTACCCTCCTTGCTGCTTGGCCAGGCACTCACCCGTCCTTCTCAGGACTTCCAATTGGCATCACATTGGATAGGCAATGTCAATTTTAGGAGTATGAGCTGATGGTGTGGGCGTGTTTTTTTTATGCATAGACATTTTTTGACCATTTTGGCAGGCCCCCTCTCATCCCCCATCAATTTCCCCCAGACTATACAGCGTAGATGTTGTCCCCCCACACCACCACTATTTACTGTAATTTCAATAACACAATGATCATGTTTTACTTTTTATGTTTACTGAATGTCATCTTATGTTCCCTGAGCAGATATCGAAACTATGTGCTGGATTTCCCATCTCTTTAAAATTAGCTGACATTCCTTGCACAGATCAACTCATGGTGGAGCCAATACTTATTGGTATGCACATCTGCCATGTGGCATGCATGAGGCAAGCTAATAAGCCAACCCTCCACAGGAAGGCATGTTTATGCCAACCTTCTCCCCCATTTGGTACATGCATCTGCTGTGTGTCATGCATGAGGCATGCTAATAAGCCAGCCCTCCACAGGAAGGCATGTTTGCACCAACCTTCTCCCCCATCTGTATGGGCTGGCCATGCAAAACAGCATAACCCATTTTTCACACTTCTTTACATCTTTCATGTGGGCAATACTATTACTGACTATCATATTTGAGTGTGGGGAGGATTGTCGGCATACCTTTTCTTCTCAAAGAGGACTTAGTCAACACTGCTCAACATGTCCAACTTACCAAACCCTGCATGCTCAGCAGCTGGAAAGGTTGAGCACAACCTTGCAAGTTCCTAAAAAGCAGCCAAGGTCTTTGAGTGAGGTGAGTATATTGTCATTTTGTGATCAATCATTAACATGCATGTCGAGGACCACAGTTGCATGCTGGAAACAACCCTCGCCCAGCCCCACACTCACAATACACCAAGGTTACATGTCCTGAGAAGCCATCTTAGCTGACAACCCATGAACCTCTGATGAACCAGGAACCCATTGAATCTGATCAACAACCCTCATCATTGTGCAAGCTGCTCAGCCCCTGAATTTGCAGATTGCCTGCCAGGTACCAAGACCAGCTACCTGAACCCCCTATTTTGACCAATGCCCCTCAAGCACCTCCTTCTATCCTCTGTCGCGTATTCCTGCATGTATTCAACTCTTTCCATATGCAACTTAACTTGTTTGGAATTGCATGTGAATACAGGCACCAGCCTACCCACGACCTGGATTCCTTTCTTTCCCCTGGTGATTTAGCCAGCACCAACACTCTATTATCACACCCCCAACTGGACTCCATGCCAGAAGATTGCTCACTGCCTTGGCCCTGGGCCAGTATGATGATATGGTGGCTGATGACATGGACATTGACTGGGAACCATCAGAAGTCTGCTGCAGAGGTTATGTGACTAGTCCATGAAGTTATCCAAGCTCCTGACTTCAACTCACAAGAGCTCGCCAGCTTCAATGCTCACATGGCAACCACCCACTTGAATGCTGCCCAGAAGACACTGCCCCCAAACGACCCCTTTGGCCAGGACAAGTGGAAACGTACGAGTGTGGACATCCTCATACCCACTAGGGAGAAAAACAAGGCAGGTAATGGGAAGACCTTCACTGTAGAGGGATTCTCTTATCAGCCATTGCTCAAGGTCATCCATGCTGTGTTCACTGAAACCTCGTCCAAATGGTTTCATCTGACTCCATGCAGAAAGGTAGGCAATCACTTGCTCTTCCTCAAGATAATGATTCCTTGCAGTACAATAGATCTGGCAGTCCCTGCTGACTGGGGAAGAACAACTTGTCTACAACAAACTTTACATGACAGATGCATGGAATGATGCACAGGACGAAATTCAGAAGCAAAGGAGATCTGAAGATTGCAAGCTCGAGAGGGTCATTGCAGGTCTCATGCTGTGGTCTGACTCAACACATTTGGCTCAGTTCGGACAAGCATCTGCATGGCCAATCTACTTGTTCTTCAGCAATCTATCCAAGTATGCTTGTAATACTGCTAAGGGTGGAGCTTGTCATCCTATCGCATTCATTCCCTTGGTGAGTATCTACTATTCTAGTTATAGCCCATTTGCCTGCTGGCTCAGCTGGTCAAGCAGCTTCCACAGTCGATCTGTAGATTCATATCAAATATTATGAACAGAAAGAACAACATGGAGCTGCTCATGCACTGCAAACAGGAACTCATGCATGCTGTCTGGAAAATTTTATTGGATGATGACTTCATTGAGGCATACAAGAATGGCATAGTAATCAAGTGCTTCGATGGCGTCATCAGGAGGGTGTATCTGAGAATATTCACATACTCTGCTGATTATCCTGAAAAGTAAGTCATACAAGTACTCCTTTGCCCTTTTAACAGGTATTATAGGGTACTTCTAGTGGTGATCTGTGACAAAGGGTTGTGCCCTTGTCCATGATGTCTGATACCCAAGTTGAACTTCCATTGTCTTGGATTTCTGAGCAACATCTCATCAAGATTAATGCAAGCTCAAGTTCATTTTCAGCAGATGGTGTTTGCAGCTAGGAGGGCCATCTATGAACTTGGCAGGCCATTGAAGAGCACAGTGGTGGAGTATATTCTGAAGCCCACTTCACTTGTCCCCACAGTGGTAAGTACCTGCAATCTGTCTTGCACTCAGTACACTGACTGTCTTGTGTGCAGCTTAGAATGCATTCACCGAACATTTGTCCCATCTAGGATTCACTCTTTTCCCAAAGCTCGTGGTGAATCTAATGCATGAGTTTGAGTTGGGAGTGCTGAAGTCAATTCTCAAACACTTGCTCCATATTATCTATGTGGTTGACCCCCTGCACATTGATATATTGAATGAAAGGCAAGTGGTGTCCAAGTATTTAAGGGCTTCAAGGTGCCAATTTTCAAATAGATTCACAGCAATACCACCTTTTGGAGATGCCATCCACTGGTTCCCTGACAACATTGCAGATACTAATCAATGCCTGGCATGGCACTTTGAGGATGTCCTGCAGGTAAGGGGTGTTACATCCTCATCACTGGGTGCCAGGACAATTAATATGATATGTACAGTG
>JBBPSV010000967.1:0-12076 GCA_038093795.1 Retiboletus fuscus
CCTACTGTGGACACGGACTGATCGGTTTGAGGACGGACTGACGACGCATAGACCGGACTGAGAACCCAAAACGCTAGAAGGGTGGAAAAGGCCTCGTTTCAACCGTAGAGAGCTGGGACTCTCTACAGCGCCTTGAAATCCTGGCGTCACCTCCTTCACGGCTCTTCTTCGCTGGTTCAGGTCTTCACGGACCATAAGAACCTCACCTACTTCCGCGCCCCTCAGAACCTAAACCGTCGACAAGCCCGCTGGCTCTTAGATCTAGTGGACTTTGACTACAAGATGATTCATGTCCCCGGCTCTCTCCTCGCCGGTCCGGACGCTCTATCGCGTCGCCCGGACTTCCTTGCTCATGTGCCGGACAATACTCAGACGGTCCTCCTCCCGGAGTCCATCTTTGTCCGCCTCATTGACTCTGCCCTCCGCACCCACATTCAGACCACGTCAAAGGACGACCCCTTATATTTGCAGACCCTTCAAGCCTTCGACGGCTCCATACCCCCTGCCTTTCGCTCCCGTCTCAGCGACTGGCAACTTCATGAAGGCGTCTTGACGTATCAGGGTCGTGTTTATATTCCCCCTGTCGCCGGACTACGTAAGTCCATCCTTCAACGCTGTCATGACCACAAGTCCGCCGGTCATCCAGGGTTTCTGAAGACTCGGCAACTCGTTGCGAGCGAGTTCTGGTGGCCTGGTTTGGCCCAGTATGTTCGCAAGTATGTCGAGGGCTGTGCCCTGTGCCAACAGCACAAAGTCAACACCCACCCTACGACCCCTCCGCTCACCCCTAACAAATCCACCGCTACACGCCCCTTCCAACAGATCTCCTGCAACATGATCACGGATCTCCCCGAGTCCAATGGCTTCACGGCTGTCATAGTCTGGGCCGACTACGCATCTTCGAAGGGGGCTATTTTCTGCCCAACAACTAAGACCACGACTGCGGAAGACGTCGCCACCCTCTACTTTAAGAAAGTTTACCCCAGATTCGGCCTCTATGAGAAGATCATCTCAGATTGAGGCCCCCAATTTGCTTCTCGCTTCGCAAAAGAACTCGGTAGGCTTCTCGGATGTTCCCTGGCGTTATCCACTGCGTATCACCCTCAGACTGATGGAGAAACCGAGCGGATCAATCAGGAACTCGAGACCTACCTCCGGATCTTTGCAGGGAACAACCCCACCACATGGGCCGATCGGCTAATCCATGCCAAATTTGCTCACAATCACCGCCCTCATTCCGTCACCGGTAAATCCCTGTTTTACCTAATGATGGGATATGAACCCAGTCTGGTCCCCACTGTCCTCCCGCTCACGGATCTCCCCGCTGTGGAAGATCATATCAAGGAACTCACCGCCGCCCACCAAGAAGCCCTTGCTGTGCACGAACTAGCTAGGCAAGTCATGGCTTCTCGGAACAAGAAGAATTTCTCTCCGTTCGAAAAAGGTGACCAGGTCTGGCTCGAGGCCAGAAATTTGAAACGGAACCTGACTCACCCGAAATTTGCCCCGAAACGTGAAGGACCTTTTACCATTGTCAAGGTATTGTCCCCGATCATGTACCAACTCCACCTCCCCAAAACATGGAAAATACATCTGGTCTTCCACGCCTCACTCCTCACCCCGTACAAGGAAAACTCCGTCCATGGCCCCAATTTCCCTTCACCCCCGCCTGACCTTATCAATGGCGAAGAACAATATGAAATTGAGAAAATCATACGACACCGGGGCTCCGCTGTCAATCGACAGTTCCTCGTCCGTTGGCATGGCTTTACCTCCTCCGATGACTCCTGGCTCCCGGAACGGGAGTTCAAACATGCCCAAGCAATCCTTCGAAGCTATAAGAAGCTTCACCCCAAGGTCTTTCCTCCTTAGAACTCTACGCGCTGGTCTCTTCGTGAGAATCACCAACCGAGCTCTATTACACCTCCATCTAGCAGCAACATGTCTTACTCCCCGTCCACCGAGTCATCCCTCACTGAATCCTCTGTTACCTTCACCGACTCCGCTCTCCCATCCCTCGAAGGAGTCGACGACTCTTCCCCTCTCGCCCAAGAACTGTCTATTCCCACTATCCACCCTCCAATGGTCTTAGCTGACGACTGTACCAGCACCGAAGCCACCCCCAGGTGGAACACTACCCCGCTCCCCTGGCCCTCTGTCCTCGAAGAGGAAGAGAAGCCTAAGACGATTCTATCAGTTAACATACCCCGCTTCACCTACACTCTCAGGTCCGACCCGCTGTCATGCGAGTCTGGACGCCTTCTTCAGACCCGACTCAGAGACTCCCGCTTGGCCGCTACTATGCAGGCCCACTTAGACGTAGATTCCCCCCTCGAGTCCCTTTACTTAGCATTTTTACAGGTCTCTCGTCTCGACCCCATCGCGTCCTTTACCTCTGCCAATGCCCAGTCGGAGTTTTTCTCCACCCAGCTTTGCCTTGTAGCCCGCCACATCCACTCTTACCTCCTGTCTGCCATGCACCAGCTGGATATGCTGGACTTCGTCGCTGACATTGAACATTACTTGCAAGACCTAGCTAGGGCAGGTCTCCCTCTCCCTCCCGTTCGCCCCTCACTCCCCGTCGAAGCCATTTTAGTCCCTTTGCCCGCTGAGCCCGCTGCTCCGACGCCGTCCGCGTCGTCCTCACCCCTATCCCCCAGTGAAGTAAACCTCATTGATCGACTCGAGCAAGTCCATCTCATGAACGAAGGTGAGATTGGTCTTAGCCCTGATCACCCCCTCTACAATGCGTCCTGCTTCCATTGTCACCACCTTGGACACTGGCGCATTGACTGCCCAGAGTACAAGTGCCCCTTTTGTCTACGCATGCGCCCCGGACACATTCAGAATCAGTGCCCTCTCCGCCGCCATCCCCACCCTGCTACCCCGTCCTCATCCTCCCAATCCTCTAGTTCCTCGCGTTCGTCACGAAGGTCGCACCGCCCGCAACCTCGCCCGCTTGCGTCCCAGATCCAGGACGAACCGGAACTCGACTTCACAGATGACGTATGGGACGACACGGCTTATGCCAATGTCACCAGTTCCCCCAACGGGGGCTACATCAACTTCTAGATATCCTCAAGTGGCATTGAGGAGCATAGGAAGGGGGTAATGTTACGAGTTGACCTGGCCCCGTTTGTTTGTTTCTTTATTTTACTTAGCTTAGTCTCGATGGATCGCTATCCATCTCGTCTGGCGCTACCCAGACTACTCCCGTATGGCATGTAGGTCGATACTCCCACGGACCGCATCTCTTTTTCATTTCCGACTACTGACTCCGTTGTCAGTGTCGCTTTGGGCCGATCCGGCCACTTCTACGTTTCATGATAATCTTTGACAGACAGCTGCTTCTGATCGACATTGATCAACAGATCCACAGCGGATGTGACTCATTTCGACTCATCCCGAGTCCTTACGATTCCCCGAGTCACATCTCCTTTCATCCCTTGTTCACCCATCTCTTCTATGGGTTTCTATGGCCTTCTTTGGCTCGTGTATATAAACTGTAGACTCTGCGCTTGTATCCCTTAAGCTAGAGCTACTCAATCTACCTCTTGAGATAACTCCTACACTCGATCTCCTAAGACCAGGATAAGACTCGTCCTCCCGGACTCATCGTATCCTTCAACGCTGAGCATGCTCTCCGTGAGCAGATACCTCGCCCAAAGGCTCTTAGTCGTACCATAGCGTCGAGGATGCTGGTACTCCCCTAGTCTCAGAACTCCCCTTGAGTCTACGCTCAACCCTACCCGGGCCAAGCGTAACACTTGCTCGTTAGTTGGTCTCGAGTCTTCACTCGGTTTACTTGACTCCTCCTGAAGTAGATCCTTCCCGGATGTGAGATCTTTCTCGATATCCACGGGTGGTCTATCTCCATAGGTGTTATCTGGTTTCAACGTAGGCTTTTTAGCTCTACCAGATCGTCTTGGTTCAGGGTTTAATGTCTCCTGTTCCTCTTGATGGCTCTCAGATCTCGTGTGACCTGGTCTCCTCTGGTGAGGTAATTGTCTATGGTCAACATCCCACTCCATCTTAGCTCGTTTGGGTGGTAGCCATGAGGATGGTCGAGGCGTCTTAGGCTTAACGTATGCACCAGGATAATCAGGAGGTTCTCTAGTGTCCGTCCATATAGGGGATGGTTCTCTAGGTGGTGGATCCATCGTAGGCGGATCAGGTTCCTCATCCATCTGGATGTAAGAATGGTGAGAGTCGGGTGATGAGTGTTGGCTGGAAGGTGTTGATGATCTAGATGATACAGAGTGTTGCGATCTCTGATCAGGAGGTATTGGGTGATTAGGCAGATCTCCTCGAGCTCTGACTCTTATACCAATAGGTAGAGAAGCGTCCTTCTCTATAGAGTCTTTCTCTCGGGATTTGGTATTGTCATTCTCTTCATCCTGTGAAGGCGGATTGTTGGGTAGTTTGTCGTACGCTTTTCTGGGATGATGTGGAAAAGTGAACTCGTCAAATGTGGCGGTTGATGAGATGATGACCCGTCTTCTCGTTTTCAACCAGAAATGATAAGCTTTGGTGTTGGACTCATATCCAATGAATGTCATCTCCTCTGCTTTCAGCTTTAGTTTGTTGACTCTTTGGTCTTTAGGTATGAAAACATAAGCCAGTGACCCAAACACCTTAAAGTATGACACATCTGGAATGTTTCCACTCCAAAGTTCGATGGGTGTTCTCCAATTGATTCGTCGCATGGGTTGGCAATTATATAAGTGAAGTGCTGTCTCCACTGCGTCTTGCCAGAACATATCAGATAGTCCAGCATGATGTCTCATAGCTTCTGCTTTCTCCATGATGGTCCGATTAAAGTGTTCAGCTCTTCCATTCTGTTGTGGGAGATGTGGAATGGATGTTCTATGAATAATCCCTTTGGTCGTGAAGAACGCCGAAAGATCTTGATTAAGATATTCCCCTCCTCGGTCTGAGCAAACAGAGCGGAGTGTATAACCTGTTTGGGTCTCAGCCCAAGCAACCAGCGCTTGGAACTGGGTAGAAGCATCGGACTTCCGGGCAAGAAAAGCACAAGTAGCAAAGCCTGAGTAATCGTCTAAGAAGGTCATGATCCACTTGGCCTTGATCCACGACAAAGTCGGCAGTTCAACGAGGTCAGTGTGAATCTCTCCAAGGAGAGTTGTAGCTCTCTTGGATGAAGCAGGTAGTTCTCGTTCATGCATTTTTCCCATGGCGCAACCAGGACAAGGAGGATATGATGCTGGTGGTGAGGGAAATAATGGTACACCTTTGGTGGATAGGTGTGCATGACAAAGGGCATTTTTTGATGTGTGCCCGAAACGCATATGCCACAGATCGTAGTTTTGCACATCTTGTAACGACTTGATCCTGCCATCTGGAGTAATCGACAGAGACTGAAACCAGTGGAGGGGATTGTTTGGTAATAAAGCAGATGCCTGTATTACCAAACATCGTTCACTATCCCAGATCTTGGTAGTTTCTTTAATCTCGCACTTGTAGCCATTTTTGGTTAGTGCGGTAACCGACAGTAATTGGTGTGATGCGTCTGGTGCGTACCATACTCCATTGAGTACAGTGATATGTGAGGGTTTCTGTGAGAACGGTTGTAAAATGCATACCGTTCCTAGTCCTATCATTTTCATGATGGCACCGTTAGCTGTATTAGCTACTCTCTCGGCTGTACCGAGGTCACAGAAATCATCTAGGTATGGTGTGATGTGGTCTGAGCAGCCACTATCAACCATCCAGTGATTCTTGGCGAAAGTTGAATCCTTACTTCCAAGGATGAATAGTCCTGAGTAATAGTCAATGTTGTAGTTGTCATTCCAATCATCATAACTAGGGACATAAGGGCCAGCATGGTGTGCCTCATGATGATCATGGTAGTCCCATTTCCATTCTCCGTTCGCCTTGCGACGGGTATCTCCGTAAAAGTCCTCTTCGATAACTCCAACTCCTTGCGAGGAAGTCTCGAGGTCCTTAGAAAGGTGCCTCGGTGTAGAAGGTGGAGTTGTTCTGAAAGTGCTTGGCGGGTCTAGGAAGTCCAAGTCTTTCTATCAGGGGTGTGGACCCTGATGCTATCCCCATTCCATCGTCTTCATCATTCCTATCTCCCCATCCTGCGGCAGCTGTGGTAGATTCGACCTCTTCGTGGTCGAACTTGTATGCCTGAGCAGGTAATTCGAAGTCCTGCTTGGTGTAATCTTCATCATACCTCCCGTCGTACTCTATGACGTGGGCGAATCCATCGATCTCGTGCACTTGTGCACGGCCTCTCTGTCCACAACCTCTTCCTCTACCTCTACCATGCTTTTGCTGGTGTGTCTGGAAGTTCTGCCTATTGTGGGCAGCTTGCTCGTTTGAGCGTTCCTGTTGGTAAGGGTGAGTGTTACCTCTTTGATTACCTCATCCCCTTCTCCCTCCTCGATTTATCCCTCGAGTAGGGAAGCCTCCTCTCTGAGGCTGTACCTGTCCATTCCAGAGCCGTTGTTGCAAAGGTGGCGGACCTCGTTGGATAACATTGGTCCTATGCGCCTCGGATTCTTGTCCGGTTTGTAGATAGTGAGCGCGTGAGGTAAGGGGAGTGTGTGTAGCACCTCGAAGTTGCAGTTCTGATGCAATCTTCGGTACGATCTCCTCAACTTTAAAGTTGGCAAGGGTCGTGGTCTGCGTGATGGTTGATAGGAAGTTTGCCCATGACGCTGGTAGTTGGGCAAGTATGAACATGGCGCGGAATTGATCCTTGAGGTCTAATCCTGCTATCGCCATGTCATTGAAGTTCTTCTGGATCTGATTCACCGTGGTGACAATATCACTTCATTCGTTCATATGGTGAGACATAGCTTCTTTGAATAAATAAAACTGGCCTGCGACTCCAGTGGTGCCATAAAGTGTGGCAAGCTTGTCCCAGAGATCCTTTGCTAAGGATGGACAGTCAACAAGAACATTGTTGATAGTTCTTGGGACATATTCCCAGACAACGAGGTGTTGTAACTCTGGTGAGATATAGACCGACATGGTCCCAAGAGTTCGTGCATCGTGTTGCTTCCACTTGAGTCTATCCGCGAGTAGTCTGGCTGGGTCTGTGTTGACAAGTCTGGCGTAGGTAGTGTCTCCTGATACCCAGGAGTATGTGCCGATGACATTAAGGGCACTGTGGATGAGCTGAGTCCAGAGGTTATAGTTAGAAGCGCCAGTAAGAACAGGAATGTGGGATTGGATGGAAGAGTCTATCTTGAACTCAGAGATGGATGGAAGTGCCATGGTGGATTAGCTGAAGATGATTGAGAATATAAACTGTTCAAAAGAATCAAGGTTAGTACTCGCATAGTCTAGCTGAGAATATGATGGAGTATGTGTGGGAACGTCCAGAGTCTGGAATATAGGTAGAGGTGATAGAAGAAAGTGGAGCGGGGTCGAAGTGGATTGGGCCAGGAGTGCTGATGGTGATGGTTCTTGATGTTGTATCATAGATAGTGACTCAAACTGGACAAAGTCCAAGTTCTCCACATAGTGTGGGTTGATAATACAAACATCATCAGTGATATAAAGGAATTCCTGATCACAGGATTCATAGAACCATTCAAAGGAATTCATGATGATAAAGAAATCAGCAGCTCCTGGAAACCTCTCAGAGTTGTGCCCTAATCCTGGCCGAAAATCTCTTGTGTAACGACCTCCTAGGTATCTCGACATGGGCCATCTTGACCCTAATCGGTTTCTTCTTAACCCATCTCCGTGGAGCTTGATGAGGTCGTAAAACCCATCTAAGTCTCTCATCTTCTTGCAGAATGCCTTCAATCTCTTCGAGTTCCCAATTAAGTCTCTGTATTTCCTCCCTAGCTCGTTCACCTCCTCTAGTGAGGGCATTGATCTCCTGTTCCTGATCCTTAATCTTCGTTAGCGAATCGACGTATAACTGATAATATGGATGTTGCGCTTTGAAGCGCAGTCTGTGGTACTCATCGAATTGCCTGTTCCACTCTCTCTGCGTCGGTACTTCACCAATCTCGTATCTCTGCTTAGCAGGTATGACGATATCGTCGTATGGATCCGTGGGGAATGGGTTTCCAATCCATCCGTAGTGGTCAAAGTCCTGGAAGTTGACTTTGAGGGATCCGAGGAGATTGATGAAGTCATTATTCATGACAAAGTGGTCTCGACGAAGGATTTCATATCCTTGGAAGTGAAGAGGGATATGAGGCGTTAATTCGTATGAGTCGACAGGAAATGCAAAGCCGGCGCTTTCGTAGTAGGATGCGATGGTCTCTCTGTGATACGCGAAGGTGTTGAAGTAACGAGGAGTGTCGAAGTTCCTTCTCTCGAGTTCTTCACGGGGTATCTGAACTGGAAAGATGACTTGGTTCGTGATAGAAACTTGGTTGGAAATAATAGGAATCTGGAGAAGAACCTTAGGAAAGATGACGAGGTTACTTTCTCTGTTATCAAGATGAACTTCGACTGTCATCGGATCCTCTGTCGCTAAGTCTAGCAACATACCGGGATCTTCCATCTCTTCGTCGTGCCAGTATGTAACCTGGAGGGAAGGCATGTGCAACGGGCTGAGGTGATGGAAGAGATGGCAGTTCTCCCATCGAAAGGCATCTGGGATGAGTAGTGGGGCTTGCATTTTCTATTGCGTCGATAATCTGATAAGGAGGAGAAAGTGGAGTTGATGGTATGCGAATGTGAAGGGCTGGTGGGGAAGGTACAGGAAGTGGCAGGAGTATGGGTTGGTCCAGTGGTCCAACGTTGGCAATCCAGGCAAGTTCGTAGTCTGGATCTCTGTCACTGTCATACTCGGGGGAGGATTGAACCAAGGTTTCTTCCTCGGTATTCTGCTCAGGTGTCGTAGGCGGTGTGTCCGGTAGTTCGGCGAATGGTCTCTGAGAATCTGGAGTGGATAGGATAGGGGAAGAAGGCGAAGATCGTTGGAAAGGGAGAGAAGCCGAAACTGATGTGGAAGTGGTCTGACACAGACAAGCCTGATCGATCGCTGTATAGCGTCAACACCTGATACACCTTGAAGATCCACAAGGGCAGATCTCTCCTGTCTCTAGCAGGGTTCCGCAAGCATCACAAGGGATGTGATCGAGCGGTCCAGGGACTCTGGTGAAGTTCCCAACTCGTCTCCGTGGGAAGTCTGTATGATCTAATCGTACCTCTTGAACCACGTCGTCTGGGTAGACGGTCGTTGATGTGGTCAAGGTATGGGTGGAGGAATGAGTACGATAGATCAGTGTTATGCCATGGGTATCAGAAGCAAGTCTGAATATGAGAATAAACGAGTCTGCAGTGATAATCACTGATCCTGCGATGGCAAGGATAGGATATCCACCGATCGCTGCTGTGAATATGAAGAACAGTGCGATGCACCAGACGCTACCAAGAACAACCTCACTCTCACTGCGCAAGCTTGGAACAGACATCCAAATCGATGATAAGTTACAAGCCTGTAGGGCTCATAACCTATGGAAATACCACAGGTAATTCCACGTGCGCAGCTGAGGGCAACAAAGGGAAAGAGTGGGCCTGAAGTGGGAGATACTCACTTCTGTGAGAGTATGAGGTCGTAAGCATATGCTGAAGTCTTGATAGCTGACTGGGGTTTCCGTGTAGGAAGAAGACTTGTATTGTGAGAGTGAGGACATGTCCTACTTATAGGATATCGTGTCTGTATGTACGTAAGTACATCTCTATCGTAATAGGTAAGTCCATGGAACATAAGAGAATGTCATGGAAGGTATGTGTAATACATTTGTAATGTATTGGAAATAGTCTTGGTAATGCCAAGACCTTTCTCAGTCAGCTGTCATCCTATTGGACGATAAGATATCTGTTATCTATGATGTCATATATGATGAGTAATAGAGATAGCATAATGGCCTCTGTCTAGGCCTGTCTAGAATCATGGTAGTTGATAAGAAAGATAAGAATGTGAATACCATGATTCCCGATAATTCAGAGCTGCCATTACAAGCTTGACTTATTTGCCACCGCAATATAATTACAATGATCGCATTCCCAGGGTGAGCTCATCTACTCTCTCAATCATCAACAACTAAGGTATTCAACATAGTTACTCTACAATGAGGTGGTTGCTGGGACTAAGTGAGCTTGTTTTGCCTCGTCAAAGCATCAGATTAATCAAGATGGTATAGCTGCACATGGAATTCGGACACTTTATCTTGTCTTCATGCAGCCGACACCAACACATTGGAATCCTTGAATGCTAACATCAATCAATTATGATGGTTTCTATGGCACATTCACCTTTGTTCCTGTTGTCAATGGGGCATTCATCACTGAGCACCCCATTGTTGTGCTTGCCAGAGGAAAGGTTAATGGAGTAAGGGATTTTCATATCAGCCATCAATGCGTCACTGAGTCCCCTCCCCGTACAAAGGAGGCGCTATACTCTGTCACAAGTTCTCACGAAGGCGACCTCTTTGTCAACCAATCGACCACCTTGAATATTTCTCAGTATATCAGCACATTGTTCCCAAACATCGAGGCATCACAAGCCGCTGTGGCAGTGCCTCTGTATGAAGGTCTCGGCACCAACGTCGAGCAGGCTAATTACGCGATGGGGGAATGTGAGTATTTTCCAAATCGTGCTCATGTTGCGCTGAATTGTCTTTTATCTACAGCGATCCTCATTTGTCCTACATACTACCTCCTGGAAGCTTTTGGTAGGAAAGCGTGGAAGGTGACGGGTCTTACCACTTTGCAGGCTCAGAGCGTTCCTAACTGGTGGTTTTCAGGGAGAGTTTGCCGTCCCACCAGGTTACCATGGTCGAGATGCATTCTACTACTTCACAAAGTAGGTTGTCACCTAAGTACTGATGCTACGCAGCTGACGTCGCGAGGCGCATGCCTACGCAAGTGTGACCTCCGAATTCATCACCGCGTTCTCGAATAGCTTCTTGGCGATGGCCATGTCGCTGAACCCGAGTGACAAATACAATGTGAATGACGTCACTCCTACGCAATGGAACGCATGGTCATGTCACCACACCGAGATGATGTTCAACGTGACATCGTCTGGTGCGCCAAACGTGTATATGCATAAAACAGACAGGGCACTGCTGCGTCGCTGCGCGTGAGTTTTGCAGATTTTCGCCACATGAGTCAGGTTTCTGAATGATGTCAATGTCAGATATTGGCGGAGTGTTGCTGCGAGCACAGCTCAGTGAGATGAGGTCAAGCTTATTGAATGCGAAATGTGTTTAGGCTTTTGATGGGTAGTGATCTCTATCGATTATGAACATTATCTTCCTCCGCCTGGTAGTACGCCTGTCAAGGGAGTAAAATCGACTGATAAAAATGAGGTGAATGTGGAAGAAATTATGTAAAAAGTGGCCCAACGAACATTGCTTTTGCTTAGTCGATGTGACCTCGACATCTCCTGTGAAACTGCAGCCGACCGCACTGTCAGTCACCACAATACTAGAGCCTCACATCACGTTCGCACACTTGTGTAAAGGGATGTCAGAGTGGGTTAGGCGTTGGTGGCGACGAATGTACAAAACGAGGGCATCCATAATTGTACACTTCGCTTAGTAGATCGAGTTCATGGTGCCATCGCAGCTCGATACAGTGCCTCCGGAGAAAATAGAGAAGGCCGGGTGGCCCTGATTCACGGTAGATGGCAGACCAATAGTGGAAGCTGGAGGCACGCACGGCCTGTCATTATAGTAATTGAACACCACGGTATATTACCGTGTAACCTATATCCGTGCGGTACCCAATGCCGTTTGTTCAGTCTAGACGAAGACTGAGAGTTGTCCTCTATTCTGATTTGCATCGTTCAGTGATATCCCATGGACAGCGATTCACTTACGTGTAAATGTACTATAGATGTTGCTAGCATCAGAGGAACGGCGGACTTGGAGAAACAGCACAGCCACACCTTCCGAACTTGATCGTGTTCGTCCGCCGTCACTTTGACAGAAAGGCCAGCGCAACGTCGTCTCATTGCCTCAATGGTGTCCGCACATACCGCATCCCAGGAGGAACTCAAAGCCGCAAGGGTACCGGTCGCATGGAGAGACCAATGTTCTGCGTAAGCGTCTTTTCGCGCGTTGGTGTG
>JBBPSV010000969.1:0-12058 GCA_038093795.1 Retiboletus fuscus
TTGAAAGCGGTTTTGCAACCGTGTGCAACCGATATGGACCGGTTGCCATCGGTCTCGGTTGCAGTTGCCCCCATTTTGGGATGCCTTGCAACCGGTTTCGGTCCGGTTGCCCCTAAAAAAAAAAAAAACCGGACCGGACCGGACTTTAAATCACTAGCAGCGCCACAGACTTGGACATGTGCCTTCTGTGATGCCTTCGGTCACTATATGGGTGAATGTCCTCATGTGGAGGAATACATCTGGACCGGCAAGGCTAGCAGGGGGACGGACAATCGTCTCTACCTAGCAGATGGACGTTGCATCCTGCGCATACCCGGATGCAATTGCCTGTGTGATTGTTTGGACCGGATTGCGTCCGAGCAAGCCGTCACTCTATGATTCACGACCCTCCCCCACATATGATGACGGGTATACTATCCTTGACCTATCTGACCACTGATGCGCTTCTTGAAATAGAACCTTCTGCGTTCATGACGTCCATCAAGGACCATGAAAGTAACATTGATCTGTCGCTTGCTGACCCTGAATTCCAGCCGTATATAGCCCAAGTGTGGGCGAGCTTCCAAGCCAAGAAGGGAGCCAAGGGAAAGAAGGTTTGCTTTGATGGGATAGAGTTGCCAATGTGCAAACCCAACTGAGTGGCGACTGTTTCCAAGGAGATTGAATCTCCAGAGATCCAGAAGAGCTCTCGGGCTATCCCAGCACCTTCCAGACCAGCTACCCCGCCTGCATCAGCTTGGACAGCGCCTGGTCCAAGCTGGTCCACTACCAGTCCCACCTCATCGGTCGCACCAGTCAATAGCACAAGTAAAGTTCCCTCTAAACCGTTTGTTGCCAACGCTGCATTCTCTCCCAATCCGCCTGTTGGGCAATATAGGTATTCCTTCCCTCTCGAGGACGAGACCACTCCTAAGTGAGTTCTCGACTGGGTACTTGACTCGAGTGTCCTGGTTCCCGTAAGGGATCTTTTCACTGTGGCTCCTGAGTTCAGGAAGCAATTCCGTGAGCTCACCACTAGCAAGCGCATATCAAACATGAATGTAGTCCAGGTCAACAAGCTCTCTAGCTGTGACCCCGGCGTGGTTGAGCGCGAGTTCAGTGATCGGGTCATCTGGAATGCTGACAGTGACATTGTTGCTCATCATAGTTTGCCCCTTAGGTCGCTTGATGCGAAGGTACTTGGGACTGGTCAGTCGATTACCAGCGTCCTCAATTCCGGTTCTGAGATCATTGCCATGCCCAAACGGGTATGGGAAAGTCTTGGACTGCCAGTCCGGTCCGACCACGTCATGACCATGTCAAACATGAATGTGTCGACTGAGTCCACTCTTGGCGTGCTCGAGAACCTTTGGTTGGACTTTGGGGCCAGAGAGGTCTCTCTTCAAGTTCAGGTAATCCCTCATGCTAATTTTGATCTTCTGCTTGGTTGTCCTTTTCACTGCGTAATGTCTGCCACAACTGAGGACTTCCCAGACGGTTCGCAGACGATCATGCTTCGTGATCCGAACACCGGAAAGCTCTATAAACTACCTACCCGCCCTTGGATGGAAGGATGTCCTCGCTGCCGTCGCAGACAGCATTGTGCAAACCATCAATCCATTGTGGAGATGGGTTTTTAAATATCGATGATCTGCCAAAAGGTTGGGGAGAGCCTACAACATGATCTTCCTTCGCGTATTTCACCTCGTTTCTCCGTCCGTCCGTCTCGTGTTTTTCATTCCGGTCATTTTTGGACCGATCTTCTCTTTTGTCGGACTGCTCCCCTTCCTACAATTACCTGTCCTCTACTCAGTCTGCATTGAGCCCCCATCACATTTCAGCTTTACAATCTGTTTACCATTTCGATCCAATCCGCCATTGTCTCATTTATAAACCGGTTGCTAAAAAGGTCCGGTTGGTCATGGCTCCTCTCACAGAGGAGTTCCGCATTGTCCACCAGTTACCTGATAACCCGCTCGAAGGGTTGAAACCATTACCTACTCACCCACCCGATTTTACCCCAGGAGTCCGCTTCACCCAAGAGTGTGCCAATGTGCTTGACCTCGATCCGGCGAAATGGCTTTGGCCGGAGGAACTGAAGTTGGTCTGGTGGCTTGTTCGTGAACATGAGAAGGCCTTTGCTTGGACTCCAACTGAGCAGGGTCGACTTGATGAATGATACTTCCCACCAGTCAAGATCCCCATGGTACCGCATACACCGTGGGTCCTACACAATATACCCGTTCCACCTGCATCTTGGGATCAGGCAATCCAGATTATCAAGGACCGGATTGCCTCCAGAGTGTACGAACCATCCATCACAGCATACTGCTCTTGCTGGTTCTGCGTACTCAAGCAAGACGGGAAGACACTTTGGCTGGTCCATGACCTGCAGCCACTCAATGCGGTCACTATCTGGGATTTGTCGGTCCCACCATTCATTGAACATTTGGCTGAATCTTTCGGAGGATATGCGGTTTATGGTATGATGGACCTGTTTGCGGGTTATGACCAGCGCCCCCTACACGAGGAGTCTTGGGACATGACTACTTTTAACAGCCCACTTGGACCACATTGCCTCACTACGCTACCCATGGGACATACTAACGCTGTCCAGGTCTATCAGGCCGATATGTCATTTGTTTTGCAGGACGAGATCCCGCACCACACTCACCTGTTCATAGATAACATACCGGTCAAATCCGAGACAACCCGGTATCAAAGGGATGACGGCTCATACGAGACCATCCCCGAGAATCCAGGCATCCGTTTGTTTATTTGGAATCATCTAATCATTGTCCACAGGATCCTGCAGCGGTTCGAGAATGTGAATGCCACAGTCTCGGCCAAGAAGTTCGTCCTCACCACACCGGACGCTACTATCGTCGGACACAAGTGCACGTTCGAGGGTTGGATTCCCCACAAAACCAAGGTCCAAAAGATCCGTGATTGGCCCGAATGCCAGACCCTCATGCAGGTCCGTGGTTTCTTAGGAACCTGTGGGGTGGTACGTATTTTCATCTGAAATTTTGCTTCCATCGCCTGCCTGTTGGTCAATCTGACCCAGAAGGGTGTCCCTTTTGATTGGGGCGATGCCCAGAGAGATGCTATGCAATGTCTGAAGGATGAAATAGTGAAGTCCCCTGCGCTCCTCTGCTTGGACTATGAGTCTGGGTGAGAGGTGATCCTTGTCATTGACACTTCGGTCATAACGGTTGGATACATTCTGTTGCAGTCCGGCGAGGATGGTAAACGCTATCTGAACCGGTTCGGGTCTATCAGTCTGAATGAAGTCAAGAGCTGCTATTCTCAGGCGAAGCTCAAGTTGTACGGACTGTTCTGTGCCCTGCAAGTGGTCCACATTTTTATCTTCAGTGTTACTAACCTCACAGTCGAAATGGATGCCAAATACATTCAGGGGATGATCAACAACCCCGATCTCCAACCGAATGCGACCATCAACCGGTGGATCACCAGTATCCTTTTGTTTCACTTTCATCTTGTTCACATTCCCGCCACAAAGCATGCCAGACCAGACAGTCTCTCACGTCGACCTCCCTCCGATAAGGATCCCCCTGAGGAGGATGACATTGAGGACTGGCTTGACGATGCATATTCTTTTTCTATTTCCTTGTTGAACGAACGATCAGTCTCGTCCGTCACTCAACCCGGTGTTTCACTTTCATGCTACCATGATCCAGATACTACCAGCTCTTTCTTCAGCTGTCCGGACTGTTCGCATTCTTCATCTACTTCGGACCCGGTTTACCTTTCCTTGTTGGCTTGCCTGTCGTCATCTGTTACAGTTGACATGCAGTCCTCTGTGGACGACCCCATTATTCCCCGGTCCACCAAAGCCATTGCCAAAGAGGCTCGGATTGGTCAGATTCGTGATTTCTTGAAAACCCCAAAGCATCCACCTGATCTTTCAGATGCCGACTTCAAATCTTTCGTTAACGTGGCTACCCAGTTCTTCGTGCTCAATGGATCCTTATGGCGCAGAGAGCCACACAGACATCACCAGTTGGTTGTCCCAACCGAGTGTCGGTATGGATTGATTTGGGAGGCTCATGATAGCCTCGGACACAAAGGTGTCTTTTCGGTCCAGACCCGTCTGCTGCTTTGGTTCTGGTGGCCAATGTTGGTCAAGGATGTCAAGTGATTCATCAAGACCTGCCACGAATGCCAGATTTGCCAGATGCAGCGATTCCACATCCCTCCTATGGTCCCTATTATCGGCGGTTTGTTTCACAAGGCCCACCTGGATACAATGGTCATGCCTCGGTCCAGTGGGTATAGGTATATTGTTCAGGCCCGGTGCACTCTGACGGCATATCTGGAATGGCGAATGCTGCAGACCGAGAACGGTGCTGCATTGGCCTCTTTTATCTTCGAAGATATTCTGTGTCACTGGGGTCCTCTATCTGAGATTGTTACTGACAATGGCCCCGCTTTTATCCAAGCTCTAGACGTTCTCGCAGACCAGTATCATATTTGCCATATCTGGATCTCCCCCTATAACTCCCAGGCAAACAGTATAGTCAAGCATCGTCACCTCAATGTCTGGGAGGCCATCATTCAAACTTCCCTAGGGGGAGAAGCTGTTACATTTTTCCCGTTTTCTCCCTTGCTACTATACTTTCCTTGACCTTATGCCTACCTTTGTCTCGCACTTTGTTCGTCTCACTGTTCGAGCCCCGCCCGACGACATCTTTCATCTCTGTATTATTCATATGTTCTCCAATGTTCCCTCGGCTTCCACACCTCATGAATGCTGACTCACCTTTGTTCCTCGGCATTCTACCTAGTTCTATGCCTGACTCATCTTTGTTCCACAATGTTCTATCCAGTTCTATCCCATTACCATGGCTCGCCTATTTAAACCATAGTACTCGACCTGTAACTCTAAGCTTGATCTTCTCAATCTAACGAGTTCTTGCGGACTTCGTCTGATTCCCTCGCCTTTGTCCTTGCCCACCCTTCGCTTCCATAGCAAGGGCAGCCCTCTAGTAGCACCACAGCTAGAGGTTCTTTGTGTCATCCAAGCTTCCGACTCCTTGTCCGCTTGACTCCTTTGAGATCACGCCTGGCCTATGGCAAAGCATAACAATATGTGGACCAGACCAGCATTTGTATCTCCCAAACAGTGCTTGTATTCCACACCTCACCAGTTGCACATGTATTCGATTGAGTATAGACTGACTGACGTCCACAGCATCATCGCACTTGTCACTGCCTCATCACGTCCAGACCACTTACCAATCCATGTCCATTGCATCACCATCTGTAACCGCTAACCAATGCCCACAGACTAAACTGATGATTCCGGATGCAGCATATGCCGACCCACTCTTCAATGCATACCTGAACAAGGCCTGGCATAACTACCAGGTAGACCAGACATGCACTCATATGCACCAGACTGGTAACAACACACCCCAATGCAGGACCCATGCCAAAATCACTGCCAACACGTTTAACCGATGCACCTGGACTGACACTGAAGCCAGCAAGGCAACCACTACCATGGCCATGAGTTGTGGCTCCAGTCATCACAGATTGGATAGCACAGTCCTGTCTGACTGTACTGTACCTGCTCCTTCTGTTTTGCATGACACTGATCAATTACCATCCATTTCCCACCACATCGTGTCTCTTTTTTTGCTTTCATCATTGTCTTCACCACCACATTCTTCTATGTACCTGGACCGGTCATTTTCTTCATATCCACTTGTCTCTTACCATCCACTGGATTATCCGTCCATTTACCATTCACCCCAACAGCCACATTACATTCTCAATCCATCGTTTTCCATTTGGAACCCCTCTATGGACTGCTTCCTTTCATCGAAACACCCCTACCCATTTTCCCCCATTTCAATCTGTAACTGCATGATGGTCAGGGGACCATCAATCTAACATCACTGGGTGGGGAGGCTTGCTCCTCTTACCCTGGTTCAATTTTTTCATTTTTATAGTTCAATCTGATGCTTATTGAGTTACATATGCACACATTGATTATACTGTCTGTATCTGCACATATTGTTTCCATCCCAGTCTTCATCCAGTGCAATCTGTTCCATCCCAGTCTTCATCCGGTGTCATCATTTCTCTATCCATCCATCATCATCACCCGAAATACTAAAAACACAAATACATATAGACCACCACTCCCATATGCTACATACCATGCACAACGTCATCACAACAATCTTGTCAATAACACCACCATTCCAACACATCTTCCACACACCACATACATAGATATTTGTTTCATATGCACCTGAGATGCCACACACCTTTAGATCCACTGTTTTATTCGTTCAAAGACCCATTTCATTGGGCACCATGCAGGCATAGACATCGAGAGAAGATCAAAGAAGACAAGTTGAGTTGGAATCTCACATCAGACTACGTTTCTATCCATTTCTATTGTTTCTTTCATATTTATATTGTTTCATTTCACTTTCATTACCTATACTTTGTTTTCATGCAGACTACATGCACCTGGACTATTGACCCAGATCCAAACTGAAGACAATGGCACAGCATCAATGCACAGACACATGCAGACAGTTGACAGACTGACCCAGCCGATGTACCATCATGCATGAAAGAGCATGTGAACCATCCACAGACTATCTGTTGTCTAATCCACCATCATTGCCATCACTCATACCACCTCATGTACCCATCATCACACAGACTCACATATCCACCATCTCCCCCTCATTGTCATTGTTGCACATCTATCTGAATGACTGAGCTATCACCTGAGTTACATAGCATGTCCACAGCCATCATTCATCGTTCATCCACCATGTCTGCCTGTCTGCATCATCACTGGAGTCATACACTGCTGCATCGTCGCATCACACTGTCCCCACGAGTCACATCCTGCATCACACGCACTCATGCATCACCCCATTGAGTTGCTGACTGGGGACAGTCAGTATTTAAAGTACCCCATGGATGTAGAGATCTGAGGATCTCTGTTCTTGTATAGGAACATATCTGAGGTCCATCCAGTCCATCCATGCCAGTCTGAAGTCAATCTGGTCAATCCATGTCAATCTGGTCCATGTCGTCTTAGTCTGGTCCACATTGGTTTTGCTTTATCACTTCATAGTACTTTCAATATACCCTTTTGTGGTCTCGGACACATGTCACCATCATCACTACACATTATCTCATATTCCCTCCACTTTTTAGAGTTTGTATGTCATTTACACTTTGACCCTTCACAGTCCGGGATATGCCCAGACTATAAAGTCTTGTACATCTGGTTTTGAATACATCATCTTCTGACTTTGGATCTTACCTTTGGGATCCTTACACATGTATTTCCCACATTGCACATCTACCTGTCCACATGTCTTCATCGTCTTCACTGTCACCGACTGCCTTTTGTCTCAGACTAACGAGTCCAGACTATCGCTCGTACCCTCAGATTGCCTTTTTCCAGTCCAGACCATCTTTGGACCATCCCATCTGTGGACCACTCCTATCCAGCACTCCACCTCTGCCTTTTGGACCTCCTTATAGGGATGAACAAACATACCCTTCACATATAGGAAAGTTACCAACAAACTTTCCATTGTTTCTACAGTGGGTAGGTAGTTTATAGAGCTTTCCAGTGTTCAGATCACGAAGCATGATCATTTGCGAACCATTTGGGAAGTCCTCAGTTGTGGCAGACATTACACAGTGAAAAGGATGACCAAGCAGAAGATTGAAATTAGCACAAGGGATTACCTGAACTTGAAGAGAGACCTCTCCAGCCCCAAAGTCCAACCGAAGGTTCTTGAGCATGCCCAGAGTGGACTCAGTCAACACATTCACATCCAACATGGTCATGATGTGGTCAGACTGGACTGGCAGTCCAAGACTTTCCCATACCTGTTTGGGCATGGCAACAATCTCAGAACCAGAATCGAGGACACTGGTAATTGACCGACTGGTCCCAAGCACCTTCGCATCAAGTGACCTAAGGGGCAAACTATGATGAGCAACAATGTCACTGTCAGCATTCCGGATGACCCAATTGCTGAACTTGCACTCAACCATGCCAGGGTCATGGCTAGAGAGCTCGTTGACCTGGACTACATTTGTGTTTGATATGCGCTTGCTAGTGGTGAGCTCATGGAATTGCTTCCTGAACTTGGGAGCCACAGCAAAGAGGTCCCTTATGGGAACCAGGATACTTGAGTCAAGTACCTGGTCGAGAACTCACTTAGGAGCGGTCTCATCCTCAAGAGGGAAGGAATACCTATATTGCCCAACAGGCAAATTGGGAGAGAACATAGGGTTAGCAACGAATGGTTTAGAGGGAACTTTACTTGTGCTATTGACTGGCGCGACTGATGAGGTAGGACCAGTAGTGGACCAGCTTGGACTGGGTGCTGTCCAAGCCAACGCAGGCAGGGTAGCCAGTCTGGAAGGTGCTGGGATAGCCTGAGAGCTCTTCTGGATCTCTGGAGATTCAATCTCTTCAGAAACAGTCACCGCTTGGTTGGGTTTGCACATTGGCAACTCTATCCCATCAAAGCAAACCTTCTTTCCCTTGGCTCCCTTCTTGGCTTGGAAGCTTGCCCACGCTTGGGCTATATATGGCTGGAAATCAGGGTCAGCAAACAATGGATCAATGTTACTTTCACAGTCCTCAATGGATGTCATGAACACAGAAGGTTCTATTTCTAGAAGCGCATCAGTAGTCGGATAGGTCAGGGAAAGTATACCTGTCATCATATGCAGAGGAGGGTTGCAAACCATAGATAATGCCACAGGAGTAATGGCTTGCTCAGATGCAATCCGGTCCAGACAATTGCAAAGGCAACTGGATCTGGGTATCCATGGGATGCATCATCCATCTGCTAGATAGAGACAATTGTCTGTCCCCCTGCTAGCCTTGCCGGTCCGGATGTATTCCTCCACATGAGGACATTCACCCATATAGTGACCAAAGGCATCACAGAAGGCACACGTCCAAGTCCATGGTACTGCTGGTTGGTTAAGCAGGTTGCTTTCTTGCTTGACTGCAGGGACTGCGGTCTGAGGAGCAGACTGAGGGAGATTTGGTGCCAGTCTGGTCCAAGCAGGGACTGGTGCGGATGGGTGCTGTGAAACATTAGCCAGACTGAAAGGAGAAAGGGCACTTGGTTGAAGTGTGGAACTGGTCAAGAGAAACTTGGCAGCCTTGTTAAAACCAGGTCAACTCCAAGGCTTATCTCCAAAATGTTGGAGATCAGGCCAAAATGTGGGGCTTTGACTTCACCATATGTGGTGCGCCCTTGCAGAGTTCAGCCCCTTACTTTGGGGTCAGAGGTTGGAGGGTCAGAGGTGTTGAACTCGATGTTGTAAACAACAACGAGATTATGACCAGAAGTCAGATAGAGGAGAGTCTTCAAGACTCAAAGGATTTGGGGGTTTGGAGCTGAGAATATAGTTGATATTCCAACTGAGGAAAGTACATGATTCCAAGAGGTTTATATACTAGGGTTCAGAGGTGCATTAGTAACATCTGAGTAATGGTTTGTAAGTAGAATGAATCCAAGTACAAGTATGCTGAAGTAGTGTTCAGATGAAGGGAAGCCAGAGCTGTGTTACTAAATGAGAGCATAGGATTGGATGCAAGTAAGTAGCGAGACTAGTACAGATATAGACAAGGTAATGTAATAGAAATGGAGAGTGTTACGCTTGGCCTGGGTAGGGTCGAGCGTAGACTCAAGGGAAGTTCTGGGACTAAGAGAGTACCAGCGTTCTTGACGCTACGGTATGACTAAGAGCCTTCGGGCGAGGTATCTGCTCACGAAGAGCACGCTCAGCATCGAAGGATATGATGAGTCCTGGGAGGACGAGTCTTATCCCGGTCTTGGGAGATTGAGCATAGGAATTATCTCAAAGGTAGGATTGAGTAGCTCTAGCTTAGGGAATACAAGCGTAGAAACTACGGTTTATATACGCGGGTCATAGAAGGTCATGGAAACCCGTAGAAGAGACGGGTAAATGAGGGATGAAAGGAGATGTGACTCGGGGAATCGTAAGGACTCGGGATGAGTCGAAACGAGTCACATCCGCTGCAGATCTGTCGATCAGTGTCGATCAGAAGCAGCTGTCTATCAAAGATTATCATGAAATGAAGAAGTGGCTGGAACAGCCCAAAGTGACAATGACAGCGGGGTCATTAGTCGGAAATGAAGAAAAGATGCAGTCCGTGGGAATAGCAACCTACGTGCCGTATGAGAGTGGTCTGGGTAACGCCAGACGAGATGGATAACGATCCATCGAGGCTAAGCTAAGTAAAAGAAACGAAAGAAATAAACGGGCCAGGTCAACTCGTAACATTACCCCCTTCCTATGCTCCTCAATGCCGCTTGAGGATATCTAGAGGTCAACGTAGCCCCCGTTGGGAGATCCGGTGACGTTGGCGTAGGCCGTGTCATCCCACACATCATCTGTAAAATCAAGCTCCGGCTCGTCCTGAATTCGGGACGCGAGCGGGCGAGGTCGCGGACGGTGCGACCGTCGCGAGGAACGTGAGGAGCTAGAGGGTTGGGATGATGAGGACGGAGTAGCAGGGTGGGGACAGCGACGGAGTGGACACTGATTCTGAATGTGTCCAGGGCGCATGCGAAGACAGAACGGGCACTTGTACTCTGGGCAGTCGATGCGCCAGTGTCCAAGGCAGTGGCAGTGAAAGCAGGACACGTTGTAAAGAGGATGGTCTGTGGTAAGGCTGATCTCACCTTCATTCATGAGGTGGACCCGTTCAAGCTGGTCGATGAGTTGAACCTCGCTGGGTGACAATGGGGAGGACGACGCAGACGGCGTCGGAGCAGCGGGCTCAGCTGGCGAGGGAACTAGGATGGCTTCGACCGGGAGAATGGGCCAAACAGGGGGAGGGGGGAGACCAACCTTAGCAAGGTCCTGTGAATAGCGTTCTATGTCAGCGACGAAGTCCAGCATATCTAGCTGGTGCATGGCCGATAGGAGGTACGAGCGGATGCGGCGGGCTACAAGACGCAACTGGGTGGAGAAAAACTCCGACTGGGCATTTGCCGAGGTAAAGGAAGCAATGGGGTCGAGACGGGAGACCTGTAAAAAGGCTAAATACAAAGATTCGAGAGGAGAGTCTACATCTAAGTGCGCCTGCATGGTAGTGGCAAGACGAGAATCACGGAGGTGAGTTTGGAGAAGGCGTCCGGACTCGCATGACAGCGGGTCGGACCGGAGAGTGTATGCAAATCGAGGTACATTGACAGAAAGGATGGTCTTGGGTTTCTCCTCCTCATCGAGGACGGAGGGCCAAGGGAGAGGTGCGGTGTTCCACCCGGGGGTGGCGGAGTTACTAGTGGAGTCATCGGCGAGAACCATGGGGGGGTGAATAGTAGGAACGGAGAGTTCCTGAGCAAGGAGGGAAGAGTCATCGACTCCCTCAAGGGAGGGGAGAGCGGAGTCGGTGAAGGTACAAGAAGACTCGGTGAGAGAAGATTCAGTAGACGGGGAGTAAGACATGTTGTACGGTGTAGACGGTGTGATAGAGCTCGGTTGGTGATTCTCACGTAGAGACCAGCACGTAGAGTTCTAAGGAGGGAAGACCTTGGGGTGAAGCTTCTTATAGCTTCAGAGGATTGCTTGGGCATGTTTGAACTCCCGTTCCGGGAGCCAGGTGTCGTCGGAGGCAGTGAAGCTGTGCCAGCGGACAAGGAACTGGCGGTGGGCAGTGGAACCCCGGTGTTGTACGATCTTTTCAATTTCGTACTGTTCTTCCCCATCGATAAGGTCAGGTGGGGGTGAAGGGAAGTTGGGGCCGTGCATGGAGTTTTCCTTGTATGGGGTAAGGAGTGATGCATGGAAGACTGGATGTATTTTCCACGTCTTGGGGAGGCAGAGTTGATACATGATCGGAGACAGTACCTTTGTGATGGTAAAAGGTCCTTCACGTTTCGGGGCAAATTTTGGGTGAGTCAGGTTCCGTTTCAAATTTCTGGCCTCGAGCCAGACCTGATCACCTTTTTCGAACGGAGTGAAATTCTTCTTGTTCCGAGAAGCCATGACTTGCCTAGCTAGTTCATGCGCA
>JBBPSV010000971.1:0-12056 GCA_038093795.1 Retiboletus fuscus
TTGTCCATTGCAAGTCTGAGCATTTTGAGGGCAACATCTATAACGGACGGTTAGCATTTGGTATGCAACACCGCGACGGTCTTACGAGTCGACTCCAAAGCACTGCGGTATCGACAAAGTCAGTACATGTAAAGTAATGCAGGAGGACCTGAAACAAACGGACGCTGGTGTTGTCAGGGCAGACCCTTGTCGCGGTGCACTGGATAGTTCCACTGAGTTGCAACGCTCGACGTATCATAAATATACGTACGCAGAAACTACCGTCCGGAGCGCACGTAGAAGGGAAGTTTGGACAAGCATCTAGGTGGATTCCATGGACCTTAGTGAGAGCATGGGAACATCGAAAAGAACGAACTCACGCCATCCGTTGGCGCATCCATCTCCGTTGTCTCTCAACGCAAACTTGGGGCTGCGTACCAAGAGCTGGGAGAGGACATGTGATGTCGCGGCTGGTCCAGACTTTTGCAGACGCGCAAGCCGGGCAGCATCGTCTCCAGCGACCAAATGCAAGGACAATAGTAGGGCGAAAAGGAGTGCCAACATCTCAAAGAACACGTTGGGGTTTGGATCATCACTGATGGTTTTGCTTTACTTATATGTTTACAGCAATGGGGATTTGCCAGCGAAGGCTATCGTAAACATTACGCAAAGCTGTTAACGAGAGACGAAAGCGCTCTACTTACCCTTGGGGCTATAGCTGGTACACAGCAACAAGGATGCATTTAGGTCGCGAATATCATTTACCCAGATTTGTACTTGCAGTGCTATAAGTACAGGATGCACGACTGCCAGATTTGAAACCTTGCGCTCAGCGAGTAATCCGCCGCGGCGGGAGTTGCCCCGTAATGATATCCGCTGCCCCGTGCGTTGAGAGAAAGATGGAGCTCAGTGATTGCGTATTCGAGGCAGACTCGGCAGAGGGTAAGGGGGAAGGCAGTGTGATGCTGAGTTGCGTGTTGCTGGATATCCCAGAGACTATTAGTATATGAGTCCGGCGGCCCCGTTCGTTCCTGTGAAACCTGGGTAAGTCAGAACGGGTTGGAATTCCTTGCGCGAATGAATATTTTCAAAAGTGAACATTTGAACAATAATTTAGGCCACGTATAATCGGATGCCAAGCTCCAAGGCTGAAGAGATGTATCAATGCGATTGCACTCATCCTTTGTGTAAATGATGGAGCGCGAAGTGGTTGATGTCGATTTTGTAGTACAGTTGAAATGCTCATAATGGATAACGTCGGGACCCACCAAATCCCAATGCATTATGATGAATATGCAGTACGACAAAGCGTGACAAAGCGTGACATAGATGTCACAAGGTTTGGTCATCGACGATAAGTACTAACTCCTACTACGACAAAACCGTGCGAGGTACGAAGTGCTGATCCAGCGTCGTCTGCTTCGTGCGGGCCATTTCCTGACTCCGTAACCTTGCGCGGAAATGACACAGCTGCTTTAACAACACCAAATCCTCTGCCTCGCCATACTCTAATGCCACCATCTCAAGCTGCTTGCACGAGTCTGTCGCCTGAACCTTCGAAACGCACTGCTCCACTGGGTCACTGTCCTCGTCTGGGTCAATCTCAATCACCTCGCCCCTCGCCATAGCTGCCTTGTGCATCTGGGTGTGCATCAACATAAGCATAGACCAAGAGCCAGTCAGTGAGCATAAGATTCTTGTGGGGTGTCTGCTGTGCCAATGGTGGCTTTGCAGAGGTGGTGGGCGCATTGTCAGCATACTTTGGGCGTTTTTCAGCCCAGGGTGGATGATTAGTGCTTATTGCGGGGCTACCGTTTCGCCGCATCAAGCATCGTGATCATGATGCACCAACTGGGGTTGGAAGAACTTGCCTGGAGTGAAAATTTCAGGTCTCATGTTCACGGGAGCAATTCTAACTGGCTCCCAGGCTCCATCATAATGCATATCGTACGTGTAATACCTATGCATTATGCAATATGCAAAAATTCCCTCATTTTGGCAGGCCCCGACTCAGGACCACTGGAAAGCCCATGCATTATGACGGATATGCATTATGAGCATTTCAACTGCAGTCGCAAGTTTGGCGAGTCGACTCCGAGTTGGAGGAAGCGAGTGCCGCGGTCACTTGACCTTGACTGTCGTTGACAACATGCTTTCATATATCTAGAGTGCCCCAAGCCGAACGATGACTGATAGTGCCGGCACTACTGCTGCTGTATGCCACGTCTTCCTCGACATTAGTGTGTCTCAGGCCGGTGTACTAGTTGGTGAATAGTACATGGACCGGGTCAGAGCTTGATGCACGTGACTGGACAAAGTTCAGGTGCCGATTGAACAGCCGGATGTGCACGTGCTGCATGGTCCTACCATCTCTTTGGCGTCGTCGCTGTCCGCCACAATGCCCAGAGCCTTAAAATCAGCAGCAAACACCTCGGGCTCCTCTCGTTCGGCCTCCCCATTGAGCCAGCCACATATAAAGGAGACAAAATCACCCCTTGTCCGCTGGGATGGAGAGTTCTCATTTCGCACCACCAAGTTACTCGACTGGTGCTTGGAAAATGAAGCTGCATGCATCAAGATCTTCTCTGATTCAACCCAGGAGGCCAAGGATTCTGGACGGAAGAAGGAGGTTTCCTCTACATTGAAATCGTATTATATCCAGCAAGCTGCCAAAGCCATCTTCGCCAACGACCCGAACGAAGATATTTGGGTATCCAGCCAAACTCATCCAGGAGAGTTTGTCAAAAAGATAAACCGTCGCATCAAGGAGTATGTCATTCAGATCTACGGATCTCGTGGATGGTTTATTGATAATCAATTAGTCTACAAAAGCTATACAACAGTATGAACAAGGATCTGGGGCGAACTGGGGCTGGATGGACATTCGAGGAACTTCAGAACAATCCGGGAACTCAAAACAAGATAGGTATGTGCCTCCGCTACTCATCCATGTACGATTTGATGCTAATATCATTTTAGAGGAGATTGTCGAGAAGTTTCCTTGGTGGCCAACGCTTCATAGGTTTTGGTGGACCAATCCAACCTACAACACATTTTTTTCTGTTGCGGATCCTGGTCAAAACTTTGAGGGGCAGTGTTACGAGTTGACCTGGCCCCATTTATTTCTTTCTTTTCTTTCTACTTAGCTTAGTCTCGATGGATCGCTATCCATCTCGTCTGGTGCTACCCAGACTACTCCTGTATGGCATGTAGGTTGTCATTCCCACAGACCGTATCTCCTTTTCATTTCCGACTAATGACCCCGCTGTCATTGTCGCTTCGGGCCGCTCCGGCCACTTCTTTGTTTCATGATAATCTTTGATTGACAGCTGCTTCTGATCGACATTGATTGACAGATCTGCAGTGGATGTGACTCGTTTCGACTCCCTCCCAAGTCCCTACGATTCCCCAAGTCACATCTCTCTTCATCCCTAGTTTACCCGCCTGTTCTACAGGCTTCCATGATCTTCTATGACCCGCGTATATAAACCATAGACTCTGCGCTTGTATTCCTTAAGCTAGAGCTACTCAATCCTACCTTTGAGATAACTCCTACGCTCGATCTCCCAAGACCGGGATAAGACTCGTCCTCTTCGGACTCATCGTATCCTTCGACGCTGAGCGTGCTCTTCGTGAGCAGATACCTCGCCCGAAGGTCCTTAGTCGTACCGTAGCGTCAAGAACGCTGGTACTCTCCTAGTCCCAGAAACCCCTTTGAGTCTACGCTCGACCCTACCCGGGCCAAGCGTAACAAAAGCTCTAGCTTACCACGTCGCGGCTACCATTGAGTAGGCCCTCCTCCTCAGCCCGACCGCCACCGATCTCCACCTTGTGGAGAGCCACAGAATCACCGGACTCCGAGTCCTCAACCTCAGAAACATTGGACTCAGAAGCACCTACTGAGGGCTCTGATAACCCCGACCTAGATCTCGAGCTACGCTCTCCCACCGAGGAAGCAGAATCACAAGAACTCTCTAGACTACTGTCCCACCAGCTTTCAGCCGGCGCAGTTATCCCTCGTAGCCCCACCCCGCCGTCACCGATACCAATCGCCCAAAGCGGTCACATATTCCCAGTCACGGCACCCCCAGCCCCTCAGCCCCAGCCCCAGACTCCCGTCATGGGAACCAAACCCACAGAAATCCGCCTTGGAGTCCCTGAGGACTTCGACAGAAACCTCACGAAAGTGAAGCCATGGCTTCGTTCGGTACAATTGTACCTCTCGATCAACGCAGAAATCTACAACGACGATGCTAGGCAAATCGCCTATGCGCTATCCTTCATGAAGAAAGGTACGGCATCTACATGGGCTGATACCTTCCGAGAATCCAAGATATCTGGTGGAGGCTTCTCTCTTGGGAAGTGGTCTGACTTTGTCTCAGACTTCGAAGTCGTATTCTCCCATTCAGAATTGGTTACCAATGCCCTCACTTGGCTCGCCACCAAACGTATGATCCCCGGAAAGAAGGGCGAATATTCCCCTTCTCTCGCCAATTACACTGCCCAGTTTAGGTCCAAGGTATCCGTCGCAGGAGTAACCGATGACGCGGTGTTAGTCTCCTACTACTCTGCAGGTATACCCGAAGATCTAATGTTCGACGTTCTCCAGATGGAGAAACCCCCCACCAAGGTTGCCGACTGGTATAAGAAGGTAGCCCTCTTTGACTCTCACCATCGCCGAGCCTGAGGGATCGCGCAGCAACATAAGAAACCCGGTACTTCGTACGTACCCACTTACTCGAAGAAGGAAGAGAAGGATCCCGACGCCATGGACGTCGACGCGGTCCGACTTCCACCCAAGCTCACTGAAGCTGAAAGGCAGAAGTGCTTCAAGGAAGGCCGCTGCCTCCGATGCCACCAGACCGGCCATATGGCAAAGGAGTGCAAGATCTACGACGCGCCCAAGAACCCCAAGAAGGCTTGCAAGGTGAAGAAGGATGATGTCCCTGAGCTAGCTGACTGCGAGGAAGACGATGATGAAGTTGAGTCAGTAGCTAGGATCTCCTTCACCCGCAAGGATTTTTAGAACGGAGGACCCCATCAACGCGGACTCCTCCTAGGTGTGCCCATGTACTTGTATCTGAGACTCACAAATCTATGCAGATCCCAGTTCAGCTCATAGTACCTGTGCACTCGCTCAAAGCCGTTGACACCCGCGCACTGATCGACAGTGGCGCCGACATCTCCTGCATCGACTGGGACTTCGTGCGAAAGCACAAGCTCCCCACCACTCGCCTACTGAAACCCATCCCAGTTTGGAATGTCGACCAATCTAGTAACTCCCACGGAGCCATCCGGTTCACCTGTACCCTCTACGCCAACACCGGAGGGATCACTCAGAAGGTTCTTTTCCACGTCATGTCTTGTGGAAGCGAGAATGTCATCCTCGGACTTCCCTGGCTCCGCTCTACCAACCCCATGATCGACTGGTCTAGACAGATGATCGACATCCCTGAGTCTTGCGACCAATCCAAGGTTCTTTTCCAGGAACACAATGTCGCTACTTCCGAACATAGCGACCGATTCAAGAGACCCAGCTTCGACTGGACCCCCCCGCACCAAGTTAAGGTCAACTGCATTGACCATGCTTGACTCTACGAATATCTTGACGAAGAATCGGAGAATGAGTTCTGTCAACGAGCTCACGATCACTATAGAATCGGCCGAATCCAATGGTGTGGATCGCGGTTCTACCCCCTAGGATCTCCGGTTATCGCTAAGATTACCTCAGCTATGCAACTCGCGCAAGCGGAGTTCAACAAGAAACCCGAAGTTACTCTCCCCGCGGAGTATGAGCAATTCCGAAAGGTGTTTGAAGAACGACCAATCAGACAACTCCCACCGGAACGGACTTATGACCACGAGATTAACCTCAAAGAAGGCTTTGAACCCAAGATCGGCAAGTTATACCCGCTATCCCCGTGGGAACGCGAAGCCACTGAAGCCTTCCTAGAAGAGAATCTCCGGTCCAGTGCTATCCGCCCCTCGAACTCCCCACAGGCATCCCCTTTCTTCTTCATTCAGAAGAAGGAACTAGACCCCAACGGCAACCCCAAGCTTCATCCCTGCATGGACTACCGGAAGCTTAACGATCAGACCATCCGAGATGCATATCCCTTACCCCGGATTGACGACCTCATCAACAAAGTGCAAGACGCGAAGGTCTTCACTAAGTTTGACGTCCGATGGGGTTACAACAACGTCCGCATCAAGGAAGGACACCAATGGAAAGGCGCCTTCCTCACTCACAAGGGCCTCTTTGAACCTATGGTCATGTTCTTTGGCATGACTAATTCCCCCGCCACGTTCCAATGTTTCATGAACGATTCGTTCAGAGACATGATCTCAGAGGGATGGCTCATCATCTATATGGACGACCTCCTCATCTTCTCCCCAGATGAACAACTCCATACGGAGCGAACCAAGAGAGTTCTCCAGCGGATGGAAGAACTCGACCTCCACCTTCGCCTGTCCAAATGTGCCTTTGCCATGGATCAGGTTGATTACCTCGGCATGATTCTATCCCCCGGAAAGCTTGCCATGGACCCTGTCAAGCTCGACGGGATCACCTCCTGGCCCGCCCCGGCCTCCGTCAAAGAAGTCCGGTCATTCCTCGGATTTGCCAACTACTATAGGCAGTTCATCCCGGACTACTCTACCATCACTCGCCCCCTCATAGATCTCACCAAGAAATCCCAACCTTGGCACTGGAGCGCAGCGCAAGATACCGCGTTCCACCGCCTCAAGGAACTCTTCCTCTCAAAGCCAGTGCTTCACCTCCCCGATCCCAGCGCACCGTTTGCCATCGCGACCGACGCCTCTGGCGTGGCCACGGGTGGTATTCTACTCCAAACCGACGAGAATGGTGCTTGGCACCCTTGCTCGTACCTATCCCAGTCATTCTCCCCCGCAGAGCGGAACTACGACATCCACGACCGCGAACTTCTCGCGATCATCCGCGCTCTCAAGTCCTGGCGCCACCTCCTTTACGGCTCCTCGTCGCCGGTTCAGGTCTTCACCGACCATGTTAAGACTGAGTTGGGTGGTCGAAGGTAGACTGGTCCGAGCTTCTCCGAAGACCAATCTAGGTCCGGACTTCCTAATTCGGAAGTCCGAGATTTCAGACTTGAAGGGACTTGGCTTCAGCGACTCGGGTCGGAGCGCTGCGCCCTTGCCATGGTCTCGGGTCCCAGTATTTCAGAGGGTCGAAGTTCAGAGTGGATTCTTAACGTCGTAAACAACGTCAAGGAGGAGGTTCAGAGAGTGGACTGAGGTTGTTAATCTAAGTCGATATTCGGACTGAAGAATACATGTGTATCTATGAGATTTATATACGAAGAAAGAGAACAGCATTAGTATCAGATTTGTAAGTAGTTCGGAAGTCTGGATATTCGAAGACCGGAGCTGTGTTCATAAGCGAGACACAGGTTCGGACAAGAATGTAAAGTGGGACTAATACTAAAGGAGATGGAATGATGTCGTAAGTAAAATGTATCATAGTTCGGAAGTCCGAACAGAAGTCCGAGTGAAGCAGACTATCGGACTAGCATCAAATAGGTTCGGATAAGGTCGGATATGGGATATGACAGACCATAAGAACCTCACCTACTTCCGAGCCCCCCAGAATCTCAACCGTCGGCAAGCCCGCTGGCTATTAGATCTTGCGGACTTCGACTACAAGATGATTCATATTCCCGGTTCCCTCCTTGCTGGTCCAGACGCTCTGTCGCGTCGTCTGGACTTCCTTGCCCACGCGCCGGACAACACCCAGATGGTCCTCCTCCCGGACTCCATCTTTGTCTGCCTCATCGACGCTGCCCTCCGCGACCACATCAAGACTACGTCGAAAGACGACCCCTTGTATTTACAGACCCTCCAAGCCTTCGACGGCTCCATACCTCCTGCCTTCCGCTCTTGCCTCAGCGACTGGCAGCTCCACAAAGGTGTCCTGACATATCAGGGTCGTGTTTACATTCCCCCCATTGCCGGACTGCGTAAGTCCATCCTTCAACGCTGTCATGACCACAAGTCCGCTGGTCACCCAGGGTTTCTCAAGACTCGGCAACTCGTTGCGAGCAAGTTCTGGTGGCCTGGTTTGGCCCAGTACGTTCGCAAGTATGTCGAAGGTTGTGCCCTGTGCCAGCAGCATAAGGTCAACACCCACCCCACCACCCCTCCCCTTACTCCTAACCGGTCCACCGCCACGCGCCCTTTCCAGCAAATCTCGTGTGACATGATCACGGATCTCCCCGAGTCCAACGGTTTCACGGCTGTAATAGTCTGGGCCGACTACGCGTCTTTGAAGGGGGCTGTTTTCTGCCCTACTACCAAAACTGCCACTGCAGAGGACGTCGCCGTCCTCTATTTTAAGAAGGTTTACCCCCGGTTCGGCCTCTATGAGAAGATCATCTCCGATCGAGGCCCCCAATTCGCTTCTCGCTTCGCCAAAGAACTCAGTAGGCTTCTCGGATGTTCCCTTGCGTTATCCACTGCGTATCACCCTCAGACTGATGGGGAAACGGAACGGATCAATCAGGAACTCGAGACCTACCTACGGATCTTTGTGGGGAACAACCCCACCATGTGGGCTGATCGGCTGATCCACGCCGAATTTGCTCACAATCACCGCCCTCATTCCGTCACTGGTAAATCCCCGTTTTACCTAATGATGGGGTATGAACCTACTCCGGTCCCCACCGTCCTCCCACTCACGGATCTCCCCGCTGTGGAAGATCGTATCAAGGAACTCACCGCCGCCCATCAGGAAGCCCTTGCTGCGCATGAACTAGCTAGGCAAGTCATGGCTTCCAGAAACAAGAAGAATTTCACCCTGTTCGAAAAAGGCGATCAGGTCTGGCTCGAAGCCAGAAATTTGAAACGCAACCTGACTCACCCGAAATTCGCCCCGAAACGTGAAGGACCCTTTACCATTACCAAGGTACTGTCCCTGATCACGTATCAACTCTGTCTCCCCAAGACGTGGAAAATACACCCGGTTTTCCATGCATCACTCCTCACCCCGTACAAGGAGAACTCCGTGCACAGCCCTAACTTCCCATCACCCCCGCCTGACCTTATCGATGGAGAAGAGCAGTATGAAATTGAAAAGATCATACGCCACCGGGGTTCCGCTGCCCATCGACAGTTCCTTGTCTGCTGGCACGGCTTCACCGCCTCCAACGACACCTGGCTCCCGGAACGGGAGTTCAAACATGCACAAGCTATCCTCCGAAGCTATAAGAAGCTTCACCCCAAGGTCTTCTCTCCTTAGAACTCTACATGCTGGTCTCTACATGAGAATCACCAACCGAGCTCTATCATCTACATCCACTAGCATGTCTTACTCCCCGTCCACTGAGTCTTCCCTTACCGAGTCCTCCGTTACCTTCACCGACTCCGCTCTTCCCTCTCTCGAGGGAGTCGATGATTCCTCCCCTCTTGCCCAGGAACTCTCAGTTCCTACCATTCATCCCCCTATGGTCCTAGCCGACGATTGCACTAGTAACGTTGCCACCCCCGGGTGGAACACCAATCCCCTCCCCTGGCCCTCTGTCCTCGAAGAGGAAGAGAAGCCCAAGACGATCTTATCGGTCAACGTCCCCCGCTTCGCCTATACCCTTCGGTCCGACCCGCTGTCATGCAAATCTGGACGACTTCTCCAAACCCGCCTCCATGACTCCCACCTCGCAGCCACCATGCAAGCGCACTTAGATGTAGACTCTCCCCTTGAATCATTATATCTAGCATTTTTACAGGTCTCTCGTCTCGACCCTATCGCTTCATTTACCTCCGCAAACGCCCAGTCTGAGTTCTTCTTGACTCAGCTTCGCCTTGTAGCCCGCCGTATCCGATCGTACCTCCTATCGGCCATGCACCAGCTTGACATGCTGGACTTCGTCGCTGACATTGAACGCTACTCACAGGACCTCGCCACAGCCAGTCTCCCTCCTCCTCCCGTTCGACCCGTGCTCCCTGTCGAAACTATCCTAGTCCCCTCGCCTGCCGAGCCCTCCGCTCCGACGCCATCTGCATCGTCATCCCTGCTGTCACCCAGCGAGGTTAATCTCATCGACAGGCTCGAACGGGTTCACCTCATGAATGAAGGTGAGATCAGCCTTAGTCCTGATCATCCTCTTTACAACGCCTCTTGCTTTCACTGTCACCATCTTGGACACTGGCGCATTGACTGCCCCGAGTACAAGTGTCCATTTTGTCTTCGCATGCGCCCCGGACACATTCAGAATCAGTGTCCCCTTCGCCGTCGTCCCCGCCCAGCTACCCTGTCCTCATCCTCCCAATCCTCCAGTTCCTCTCGTTCATCGCGAAGGTCGCACCGTCCGCGACCTCGCCCGCTCACGTCCCGCATCCAGGCAGAGCCGGAACTTGATTTTACAGATGACGTGTGGGACGACACGGCCTACGCAAACGTTACCAGATCCCCCAACGGGGGCTACATCGACTTATGAAACCCCTCAAGTGGCATTGAGGAGCGTAAGAAGGGGGTAATGTTACGAGTTGACCTGGCCCCGTTTATTTCTTTCTTTTCTTTCTACTTAGCTTAGTCTCGATGGATCGCTATCCATCTCGTCTGGCACTACCCAGACTACTCCCGTATGGCATGTAGGTTGTCATTCCCATGGACCGTATCTCCTTTTCATTTCCGACTAATGACCCCGCTGTCATTGTCGCTTCGGGCCGCTCCGGCCACTTCTTTGTTTCATGATAATCTTTGATTGACAGCTGCTTCTGATCGACATTGATTGACAGATCTGCAGTGGATGTGACTCGTTTCAACTCCCTCCCGAGTCCCTACGATTCCCCAAGTCACATCTCTCTTCATCCCTAGTTTACCCGCCTGTTCTACGGGCTTCCATGACCTTCTATGACCCGCGTATATAAACCATAGACTCTGCGCTTGTATTCCTTAAGCTAGAGCTACTCAATCCTACCTTTGAGATAACTCCTACGCTCGATCTCCCAAGACCGGGATAAGACTCATCCTCTTCGGACTCATCATATCCTTCGACGCTGAGCGTGCTCTTCGTGAGCAGATACCTCGCCCGAAGGTCCTTAGTCATACCGTAGCATCAAGAATGCTGGTACTCTCCTAGTCCCAGAAACCCCTTTGAGTCTACGCTCGACCCTACCCGGGCCAAGCGTAACAGGCAGATGGTATTGTTATTTAAGCGCAAGACGACGAAGAGTGGTGTGAACTCAGCAAGTGAGGATGCGGTTCAAGTTGTTCCAACCCCTTCTAGCATTCCCGACTCCGTTATCGATCCTGCTTTGCTTGCGCTATCAGACAAGCAGCTTGTGACTGCTTCCCATATCTCTTCTGCCACCTCTGCAATCACGCCTGATCACCACTCGGCCCAACCAGATCCCTCGTCTCATGCCCCAACTCCTGGCTCAAGTAATCCCAGGCCTTCCTTTTCAATGGATTCAACGATGATGGATGTCGATGATCATGATGACAGTGACGAAGATGATGATCGTCTTTGCATCGACCTCCGATACCCTCCACCTCCGCCAGTGTCACGTCCTATGGGCATGTTGTTGCATGGGCACAGTCAGTCTCCTGCTCCGTTTTCATTCCGTGGTGGTGTACCATGCATCACTGCTGCCAAGTCAAGCTCGGGCTATGGCAGGGGAGCACAGACTTATTCGCTCAACTCGGATGATGAGAATCCACAACAAACTCAGCTATTTCAGCCTCGGGAGCCAAAACATATTGCTGGATCAGATTCTGACTCGACATCATGCCGCCGCCGTTCACGAAACAAAATTGCCAGGCCTACCAGTGGGATATCAGACGACTCTGATCCCATGAAAGTAGCATCGGGTTCAACACAGCCGACATCGGCGTCAAAGTCTATGCGTTGCTCTCTTGGAAAGCAATGGGAGACCCCAATGGATCGGATTGCCAGTAGCATCTCGGAAACGAGTAGCATGCTGGCAAACCACATCCAAGATAAGGCAGAAAGTAAGCGACAAAGCCAAGTCCTAAAATATCAGGACCGAGACAGTCAGCGTGAGTTCGACAAGTGGCTTACCACAAATAAGCTCGAACAAGCTGA
>JBBPSV010000973.1:0-12002 GCA_038093795.1 Retiboletus fuscus
TTATGGCCGGTCCAGAACACGAAGTCCAGAATGACTCATCTCCAAGGCAGTGCAGTTCTTGTTGTCATTTACGAAGCAGCCAGAAACCTTCAGCCTGAGCGGAGCAAACCTTCAGCACTCAGGCTGTACGTGAGTTTGCTACTAGGCTAGCACCTGGTTGCCATTCATAATGGATTGACGGAACCACCAGTGATGTCAGGCAGGAATATTGTCTGACCTGTCAATCGGCAAAACCGAGCCACCTGATAAACCTCAGTAATTAGTCTGTGTTGGGTTTAGTTTAGTGTATTGCCTCGCACTATAAGATCTGGCTCGAAATCATGTCAGGTTAATTGACCAATCAGCTGCCTCACTCGAGTTCGGCAGAGCGGTGGCCGTTCATTTTAGCAGCTTCTCTGATATATCGACAAGTCCGCAGCCTCACTCGATCCATGATTTATTCGACTAGTAATGATTAATTTATTTAATATTAGAGTACAATGATGTTTACGCGATTCTGACACCGGATACCCCTCTCAGATTATTTGCAGCGGATGAGCGGTCCCTCATGCATGCACGCATGAACCGCTAGTACTTACTTCCGCGACCACGAAGCAAGCACGGATCATGAAAACTATGCCCACTCCATGCACAGTCATGGAAGATCTGGTCTAAAGTTTTCTGCATGCCAGTCCTAATTTTAACGATAAGCACCTCAACCCGACCACATGGCCGAACGATCGTTATAGCATGCTGGATGGCAATTTCACACTAACAACTGGTGTTTGCCGGCGAGCACAAACAGATATGCAGCATATTACGGTGGGTGAGATAAATGTGTAGCAGGAGAGCAGCCTATACAATAAGTGCACACAGCATGGTCGGCGAGTATGGGTGGATATCCGTACGAGGTGGATATGAGTGCTTGAGTGTGGAGTGGGAGTGGATGTGCACGGGCGCACAGGATAGGCTAGCGTGTTGTGGCTCGCGCCTGTGGACGCGTTTAGTGAGTGCTTAGGGTGCGTAATCAGCGGATGGCAACCAGCCTGTTCGGGTTTGTGTATGGGCTATTTCAGACAGGACGAGTATTACATGTCAGCGCAGGACGGCAAGGCGTCGAGTGGGCAGTCTAGGTACACAAAGCCATTTAACGAGACGTTATCGTATGTGCATGATATTGTGCAGGCCTTCGTGGTGTTGGGTATAGTGAGGGGACGACCTGCAAGATTAACAACGAAATTTTTTGCCAGATTAGCGCTGGGCCGCTGGCAGTGACCGAGGTCCTAGATTGAACTCATCGCACGGACTTGCCAGTGAGGCGGGTTCTCAGAGGAACACCCACGGGTGGAACCGAACAGAAGTGGAACTTCCAGAACTTCTGGAACGACAACAGGTCATGCTATCATATGGGTCGCCACTGAGCTCTTCCCCGGCAGATGAGTCAGCATGTTGTCGTTCCGTTCAGCGGGTGAACCGCGTCTGTCACTTTAAATCTGTACACAGGTGCGCGATGACTGGCAGGCATGTCAGACTGTCAAGTTCAAGCTCTTTCCAATCCCAAAATCATGATAATGTGGACTAATTGGCCAGGGTTGTGCCAGCAACGTAACCGACGTAAGATACCTGCGTGTATACCGGGTCGTCGGACTCGGAGTCTTGCGCGGGCCAGACCACGAAGCATCGAACCAATTTGAGCGTCCCAAGGCAAAGACCATGCTGTTCCGAATCAGCAAAACAGCCACAAACCTCGTTGAGTCCGCGTTTGGTTATGGTACTTTAGTTCACATGATGTAAAGATTCTACGTTAAGATCGCTTGCATGCTCATCAGCCAATCAGAGGCTCGCAGGAGCTTGGGAGAGCTCAAGCTGCTGAGCAACAGCTCGTTCATTTCACCTGTTCCGCTGATCGGCCGCGGCAGTCTCTTCAAGTTTGTTTTTCTTACAGAACAAGCTAGCCGAAAATGAATCCCGTGACACGGTCATTGTTTTGCAGAGAACGTAAACCGTTTGGCGGGGTCCTACTCTACAGGTATAAAAAGAAGGGGAGAGCGACCTTGACCAGCAGGACAATCACTTACACCTCTCATCTGTTGTGATCAGCGATCAGCTACTCTAAATCCCTTACCATGCTCGCTCGTGTCTTTGCCCTTCTCCCCCTCGCTCTCCTGGTCTCTGCACAGTGCAATACTTCTCCACCCAACTGTTGCAACAAGTCCGGCTCGGTAAATCTATGATATGTTTCGTCTGATGTTGAACTGAACTTGATATGTTCTCTGTTATTGTAGTCCACCACCCCCGCTATACAGGATGCTCTTACGGCTGAGGGTCTTGGGGGCCTGATCAGTACTATTCTTGCCGGCGTTGATGTGCTTGTCGGCCTCGACTGCAGCCCTATTGTTGGCACCGGCGCCAACTGCGCGCAACAACCTCTCTGTTGCCAAGACAACTATAACGTATGTATTACTTGTTTTGAACATGGTGAGATGATCACTGAACCTAATTCTTAGGGCGGTCTTGTCGGCATTGACTGCAGCCCCATCACTATTAATCTTTAAGCATATGATACCAGCTGGCGGCAGAGTTTGATGGAATATCAATGATTCATCTCATTTGGCTAATCGTCGAAAAGTTGTAGTATTTTCTTAGCTTAGTTGTGTTGGATTCAGCTCGGTTTTGGTGTCTACACCCTGAGTGAGATTGGGGTATTTGTGTGCGACGTTCAGGAGTAGTATTCAATGTTCAACTGTGGTCTTGTTTCAAGGCTGTTCTTCGCAAGTACATACCTTTGCCTGATGCAAATCTCTCTTGTGGCAACTCCGGGTTTCGATTTCTAGTGTTGTTATTTTGTCAGTTGGCCGACCGGGTAGTACTGCATCCCGATCAGTTGATCCCCCACATTAACTCTGCATTCTTTGGGAAGCTGGAGAAGAGCGATTGAAATGGCCTGAACATCTGAAGTAGCATCCGCTCGGCCGTGCTGTCGCCGTCGTTTTCTTACAGCACAAACTATGTAACTGAAGATGTTTCTTCAGACTTTAGGCACGAACGTTGTTTTGCAGAGAGGGAAGCACTTCTCATTGACAGCAGAGGGGGAAAGCGATCCACCCCCACCCCTCTGACGGCTGCTCTCTTCAGCGATTCGTTTAGTTTTGTCTATCCACTGCCATGTTCGCCTGCTTCTCTGCTCTTCTGTTCCTCGCTCTCCTCGTTTCTGCTGATGCGCGCCTCGAGGAGCCACCAGTGCCACACTGACCCAAGCAGCCACTGCGACAACGTCCAAACTGTAAATCCGTGATAGGATTTTTCTGGTGTTAGTCTGCACCCTACTGTATTTTCCATTGCTACTGTAGACGAACGGGCACGAGACACCTATTCCCAACATGGTCTCATCGATTTGATGCGCACACCTATTCATGGGCGACAGCCCCAATCGTCTGCTACTCTGAGAGCCATGAGATACGTATCCTCTGTTTCGAAGATGTGAGACGGCGCCGTCAACACGGCTGAGCTCCCATTAACGTCAATGCTTGAGAAGGTATTCGGATGAAAGCTGGCGGCTGGGTTTGATGGAATTCACCTGGCTTCGCTGACCACTTCAAAAATCATATCAGTTTTGTGGGGTAACTTGAATTGCGATTTGTTCTGGTGTCCGCGAATCAAACAGACTGCGGTCTTTAAATGATCTACAGATTTTCCTCGTGCTTCCTATCATCTGGCCTGTGGTGATCATTCGGTCGAACATCATTGCAGCTCTGGATTGTGCAACGAACCAGAACTTGTTCACTTAGATGCGTTGCTGGGTCCAAGCAAACCGCTTGCTGACCACAAACTGACCAAGCCGTAAGTTCATCTTGACAGGTGGATCGATGGGAATTCCGGTATCAGGCCGATACTGGATGGCAGAATTGACCTGAACATGTGCATGTCAACCATTTCTCGCTCACCTACGTCATCGATACTCGTTGACCGACGATTCAGTGCAGCAAGCTTATTTTACTCCTCGATGTCGTCCTGTTGAAGAGTGGAGACATCTAAGTCCGACATTGTTCTGACCCACAGATCGTCATAGACCTGGGTTTCGTCAACGGATTGACCCGCAGCTCATCCATACGCATGTGCGTACCTGACACCATGCTTGACAAGAATTCTGCCTCTCGCTGCCAGGCCCTTTTTGCTTTTGCTTGCCTGGCGTCCGCTGATGCTCTTGCGGCATGATAAGCCCCCAGCAACCATGATGGCAGGAGAGGCGGGGAAAAGTGGTGTATGCAATCTGGGCACGGGAGAATATCAATGGACTCCGGGCGTGTTCTACAGTCACAGACACATTGAGCTTCATATTGTGTGCGACTGTGCAGGGGGTGGGGGAACAACTGAGGAAGTAGGCTTGGGGTTTCTCTCTGACTGCATTTCTTACGCAGATATTGTCCAAAGTAAACTGCAAGGGAGTGGCAGTCAATACCAAGTGACGCGCTTGGCGTTGGCTGAGAGTCAGACTCGGAAGAGTTTGCCCGAATTACCTGGCGCTCATTCTCCGGAAAACCTGCGGGCTTCGTTATTTACACCCCTGTAAGCGCCAAGGACATGCACTTCACATAGACGCATTCTGCGCAGTCATGTACTGGACAAGAGCGAACACCTGCCAGCCTAGCATCAGTGAATTCAAAAGTTACTACAAACCACCAGCAGTCCTCTGAGCGTGGGGCATGCCAGCATGCCCCGTACCCGTGGGGTTTTTGCCGGGGCCAGACCACGAACATCGTGCGATGTGGCAATCCCGACTCCTGCCACTGCCAGGGCAGCGCCGTTCCGAATCAACAAAACAGCCACAAACCTCGTTGAGTCTGCGTTTGGTTATGGTGTTTTACATAGTCCATGCTGTAAGATTCCACTTTGGGACCGTTTATATGCCCGTCAGCCAATCGGAGGCTCGCTTGAGTTCGGAAGAGCTGCTTCGCTGATCCGGGCTGGTCAGTCAACTTTTTTTTTTACAGCACAAGCTAGCCGAGGGTCAAAATTTGTCTTGCAGAGAACGTAAACCATCTGACGGGGTCTTACTCTCCATGTATAAAAAGACGTTGGGAGCGACCTCAACTAACAGGTCAATCACTCACACCTCTCATCAGCGATCCGCTACATTCTATCCTTCACCATGTTCGCTCGTATCTTTGCCCTTCTCCCCCTCGCTCTCCTTGTCTCTGCTTCAAGCCCCACGTGCACCACTGGGCAGCCCAACTGCTGCAACGAGACTGGCTCTGTAAGTCCATAATATGTTTGTCTGATGTTGGACCGAACTTGACGTGTTCTCGGCTGTTGTAGTCCACCAGTCCGGCTATACAGAAGAGCCTTACAGCACAGGGTCTTGGGAGCTTGATTGGTACTGTTCTTGCAGGTGTTGATGTACTCGTTGGCCTTGAGTGCAGTCCTATTGTCGGCACTGGAGCTAACTGCCAGCAACAACCTGTCTGCTGCCAAAACAACTATAACGTATGTATTATTTGCTTTGAACATGGTGTGAGGTGATCGCTGAACTCAATTTTTAGGGCGGTCTCGTTGGTGTTGGCTGTAGCCCCATCAACATCGGTGCATGAGTGTCTGGATGGGAGGTCGTCGTCGTGTTTGGTGGAGTGGTTGACTTCACTTGCTTGATTGCTTCAAAAGTCGTAGTTTCTTTGCTTAATTGAAATGGACTTTGGTTTGGTTTTAGTATCTGGATTTGCTTGAACTCGGTTGCATTGAGGAATCTTGATCACATTGAGGGGTAATATCAGAAGTGACCTTATCATTGTGCTGATTCTTCCAGAGCTCTCTTAATGAGTACAAGGTGACGATATGTCCAACTACATATGACCCTTGATTAGTGTCTACGGCAGTTGTTGTGACTCTCGCCCAACCGCAATTCCAAGTTTGTGTTGTATGTCCTACAACTTGAAGCCGATAGTACGCGATTATTGACTTGGTCGAATTTCGTTTCCTTGAACCGGCGGATCATGGCATACGTTTTTGGGAGGCTCTTCGGTTGGTGGAGAGAAAAACGATTTCAACAACCTGAATCTGTAAAGTGACCATCCGCACCTCCACGTTGTCGCCGTCGTTTTCGTACAGCGAAATCTAGCCAAACGTGATCAATGGATTAATCGATTCTCCTGACTCAGACGCGAATATCGTTTGGCAGAATGTAGAGGGATCGGTTCGACGGGTCTTTTTGCTCTAGGTAAGTAATCTGAGGACAGGTGGAGAGCAATTTACCCCCTCCGGGCCTCTGATGAGCCTGCTCTCGTCAGAAATTTGCTCAGTTTTGTCTGCCCGTTGCTATGTTCTCCATTGTTCATCATTCTCCTCGGCTGCGCGCCACCAGTACGAAATTGACCCGAGAAGCTGCTGTGACACCGTCCAAATTGTAAATCCATAATACTTCCTTTTTGGTGTCCCATTCCACCTGACAGTTTTGCGTTGCTACTGTAGCCGGGCAGGCACAAGACGTTCTCTCCTAATACGCCAGCGGCCTGGTTGATGTTCAAGTTGCTGGCCCCTTGGTGATCCCGTCGACAACGGACTCTGCCGCTCTCAGAACCGCGATGTGCATGTCTGTTCTGATGGTAATTTGAGACAATTGCTGGGACGGTGCCGTCAACGTTTGCTACGCCCTCACAACATCGATGCCTGAGCGGTATTTGGATAAACAGGCGGTTAGGTTTGGTGAACTCGTTCTTCTTGCTTCGCTAACGATTTCGAAAAACCATGCTAGTTTCATGAATTGACTTGAATTGCAATGGATTCTGGGGTCTAAAATCATTTGAATCATTCAAGTCACTTTGAAGGTATGAACGCCACGAATAGCAATCAACTGTAATCCTCTTTTACGAGGGCATTTTCCTGAGCACTGAATACCGGGCGATGGAATCGAGGTCCATGTTTTCTACCAAGGTCGTAATGAACTCTGATTCCAAGTCTAGACTCTAGGTGCCTCTATGTCGTTTGTTTGCTGATCAAATAGATTGCCGTCTGCATTCATATTGACCTGCAGATTTTCCATGTGCTTACTACCATCGCAGGATTATTTTTACTCACGGGTGCCTTCGCGTTGAAGCGTGGAGACATCCAAGTCCGATATCCTTCCGAACCACAGGGTTTCGTAAACGGATTGTTCCGCTGCTCATCCGTATGCATGTGCACATCTGCAACTGCACTCGATCATGCCGACAAGAACTCCGCTCCTTGTCGTCTGGTCCCTTTTTCTGCTTACCTGGTATCCACTGGTGATCTTGTGGCACGATAGGCTCAAGGGAACTATAATGACGAGCGAGGCAGGGAAGAGATGTACGGCTTTCAAGAATGACAAGGCATTCCGGGGGTGTTCTACAGTCACGGACGCACTGAGCTTGGTATTGCATGCAGTTATGGAGGACAAACAAGGAAGTACGTTTGGTGTTTCCCTCTGACCGTGATTCTTCACACGCAGATGCTGTCCGAGTTAAACGTTAAACTTCGAGGGCGTGACAGACGGTACCGAGTGACGTACTCGGCCCTGATGCTGCTGATCTTCGAGCAGGACGTTGGCTGAAAGTCAGACTCAGAAGAGTCCGCCTGGATCACCTGGAGCTCATCTTCGGGGTCCTGGTTACCTACTTCTCTGCGAGCGCCGAGAAAGGGGAAAGGAGATTGAGCGCAATGCTAGTCTCCCCAGACCAAACTTTGAGATCAGAAGACAATCATTGTGATCTTACGAGGGCAAACCTGGCTTGCAATGATGTACGATATTGCTCTTAACCAGCGATCAAAAGCGAAATTTTCTATCTCAGAAATTATGCGGCTTGGAAGGTAGGTCTGAAGCCCCAAGGGACACTTCGTTGTGATGTTGTAAGCCCCACTGCATCCTAGTCACGTGTACGATACCTATATATGCCCGCCGCCTCATAGAGATACGATAGTAGCCCTTGTACCCGTACCTCGTAGTCCCGTATAGAGCGTGGTCCAGTTCTTCGTGCCCGCCTTTCTCAGTGTTTCCGCCGTTGGCCACGGCCGGTTTCCAGATGTAATGGATATCCCCAAGACATGATGTAAGCCTACAAGCTTGCCTAGGTACCTATAACTAGCAGATATACCGCTAGGGATATTGAATGCTAACCATTCAGTATCACTGCCTTTTGGCGCAACGGTCTAAGCGGTGCGTGGTCTCGACTGCTTACACATGAGTATTCACCACATTTGGGTTGGCTTTTGTATTTGGATCTATGATAAGCGAATGTCCATGTAAGTAATTGCTGATCAGATGACGTCGTTCGACGTTCGTAGCGCGCCCGATTGGAAGGAAGAAGGATCGAACTAGTTCCGCCTACTTCTGTTCGCAGCGAGCTCCAAGTGACTTTAGTGGGAAGATTGATCTGGGGAGCTCGTTCTCCTGATCTGACTGTCGTCATCCATCGAGTACACCATTCAATGTAAGCGTGCGCAGCTCTCCTTCGATCTGATTGACTTCTTCTCTAGTATCACCCCCGGCGAATGGCTGACGTCCTGACCCAGTTCTTTTCCTCCCCCCCTCCCTTCCTCGATTCCGGGAGAGACGCCCATGCAGACATGGACCGCGGTATTGACAGCCATTCTCTCCTACTTGGCCGTCGTTTACGGCCTCCAGGAACTCATAAAGGATCGGCCTGCAATCTCGTCGGGATCCCCTTTTCGCATGCACAACGCGTTCCTCTCGCTTTCGAGCCTGGTGTTGCTCGTGTTGATGATGGAAGAGACCATGAAACTATAGTACTACGTCGGTGCGTACGACACGTTTTGTGCGAGCGCATCCTGGACAAGAGTGGAAGTCTATTCAAATCCGATGCGAACTGGCCTAACGCAGACGACTTTAGAGACTCAGGTTTTATTACATGGTCAACCACTACTTCAGGTATATTGAGTTTCTAGGCACGGTGAAACTTTCTGATGCTCAAGAAACGACCGCCGCGGCTCTGTAAATCGCTTCATCGCAATGGGGCCAAGCTCACACGATGCTGACCCATATATGCTAGCGTTTGTACACGTTTTCCATCATTCTGCGACAGCGCTCCTGACGTTTGTTCAGTTCGAGGCGAGAGTCAGCGAGGTAACAAACGCATGGATTGGGTCCCTCGCTTTCTTGCTGACTTTTCTTCAATGGAGGCATGGACTGCCACATCCGCCTCAACTTAGGAGCACAAGTCGTCACGTGTACGTTCTACATATATGAGACATGCCAACCAGTGGATCAATGCCTTCTCCAGGCTAGACTTCTGTGCATCTCCATCGACTCGGAATCTCGCATCAAGTTGAGCATGCCAGTTTAACGCCCGTATCCGTCGCGTCATTAAATCTGGAGGCAAGTGCACGATGCAGGCCCGACTGTCAAGTTCAAATTCGTTCCGTTCCAGGCGGCATGATGAGGTGGATTCAAAAGTTGCTCCGGGCCTCGAACGGCCTACGAAAGTCCCGTCAAGCGTAACGTTATGCACTGTTCTCCTGATTAGTAAGAACTCGAACATCCGATCGGACAGGGTCTTTTTTTTTTACAACACAAGCTAGCCGAGGGTGATCCTGGTGACATGGTCAAAATTTGTCTTGCAGAGAACGTAAACCATCTGACGGGGTCTTACTCTCTAGGTATAAAGGGACGGGGAGAGCGACCTCAACCAGCAGGTCAATCACTCACACCTCCCATCTGCTCCCATCACCGATTTGCTACTTTTCATCCTTCACGATGTTCGCTCGTATCTTTGCCCTTCTTCCCCTCGCTCTCCTTGTCTCTGCTTCAAGTCCCATGTGCACCACTGGGCAGCCCAACTGCTGCAACGAAACTGGCTCGGTGAGTCCGTAATATGTTTGTCTAATGACTTCGACTGAATTTGATATGTTCTCTACTACTGTAGTCCACCAGTCCGGCTATACAGAAGAGCCTTACAGCACAGGGTCTTGGGAGCCTGATTGGTACTGTTCTTGCGGGTGTTGATGTGCTCGTTGGCCTTGAGTGCAGTCCTATTGTCGGCACTGGAGCCAACTGCCAGCAACAACCTGTCTGCTGCCAAAACAACTATAACGTATGTATTATTTGCTTTGAACGTGGTGTGAGGTGATCGCTGAACGCTATTATTAGAATGGTCTCGTCGGCGTTGACTGCAGTCCCATCAATGTTAGCTTGTGAGCATTTGGATGAGAGGTGGCGGTCGTGTTTGGTGGAGTGGTTGACCTCACTTGGTTGATTGTTTCAAAAGTTGTGGTTTCTCTGCTTAATTGAAATGGACTTTGGTTCGGTTTGGTGTCTAATTTTGTTCAAACCCTCTGAGTCGTGTTGGAGAATCTTTGAATAACACTCAAGGAGGTGAGGAATGATGTTACAGGTGACCTTAAATTGAATAGTGATCTTGTTTCAGGGTAAGTATTCGACTCGCAGCATTCTCAATGTATACAAAGTGATGATATGAGTCCTATGTGACGCCTGATTGGTGTCCACAGCAAACTGTTGTAACTCTCGCCATGCTGCAATTCCAAGTCTAGATTTTCAATGCTTCTTTCTATCCTGTCTGTTCGCCGATTAGTTGATCCCCACTTCAACGTTTCAACTCTGCATTCCATGTCCCACAAGCCAACAGCATGCGATTACTGACTCGGTCGAATCTTCGTCTCCTGAACCGGAACCATACGCTTTTGGGAGGCTCCGGGGTTGGTAGAGAGAAAAACAATTTCAACGACCTGAACCTGTTACATTGTAAAGTGACTCAGATCTATACCGTCACTCAGGCTGACATGCTGTCGCTGTTGTTTTCGTGTGGCCGAACGCGATTAATACATTCTCCTGAGCCTATCAGACACGAGTGCATATACAATGTTTTGCAGAACGTGAACCGGGTTTGCCGATCTGAGTCCTCGCCTAGGCTGGATGAAAAAGGGATAGTATAGTTTTAGACTTCGGCCAGCCAATCAAAACTCGCAAAACGACAAAGACTTCATTACGTTACAAGACTCAGAAGTACTGTACTGTAGATTAAGTGCTATTATAAGCCTGAGTCAGAGCTGACGAGTCTGCTCTCGTCAGCGATTCACTAGTGGGTTTTGTTTACCCGTTGACCTTCTCTTGCTCCTTTGCTTCTCTGCCACTGGCAGCGCTCCTTCAAGTTGTTCTCCTCGTCTGCGTACCACTACCAAGAAGCTGTTGCCAGTGAGACACCATCCGAACTATGAATCCGTAACGTTATGTCCTGCCCACCTGGCCACTGGCAGGACCTCAGTGAGCCGCATCCCTGAGGCCTAGATGGGCCGGCTCGCTTGAGTTCGTTGAACTTGCCAGTGGAAGCTGAGAGCTGCCGTTCATTTTATGTAGATGAGTCACCGATGAAGTCGGCCGAAGACCCGAGCTGCATGCGAACTGTTAGCCTGCCTCACTAGCAGCTAGGCTACTTTTTTTTTCTTGTGTTCGATTTCACATGATCAGTGTTTTCTGTTGCTACTATAGCTGAGCGGGTACAAGATGTCATGCAAGACGACGAGCAGAACCATCTGTTGAACGAGCCATACAACTATGTCCTCGAAACCCCTTCTCCCAACGATGGACCCGCCGTCGTCCTCACCTTTGACAGCCCAAGTGGAGCCAAAGATTCATCAGGCCAACCGTTCGACCAATACAGCAGGCAAACTCAAGGTCCTTCCCAACCAACCGACAACCTCGGGCCCAGCGCAATGGTCTAACCCGAACGTGATGAAAGCCTAAACGTCATTGATGATACGGACGAGGGCAACGAAGAAGGGACGTCTACTACAGCAGATGTCCTGGACCCCTGAAGGCACCACACGATGCAATGCGCTCAGGCCAATCAAGAAAAAGGTAGAGTCACTGTCAGTGGCGATGGCGTACACCACCACCCAGTGCGTCGAGACATCTCGCGTTTTCACTTCCGTTCACTTTCCGCGTCTCGTCGGGTCGCTAAACCTTTTTGATTCATCAGGCGGACACTGGCAGGTCGTATCTACTTCTGGAGCTTATGAAATTTCTCAATGCGAGACGTGCT